>JBBMOL010000593.1:0-137066 GCA_037954665.1 Laguncularia racemosa
ATTAGTGCATAAGTCTTTGAGAAATCTAGCATAGCGCGGTATTTGCTTAATTGCATCAAGCAAAGGAATATTTACTTCGACTTTGCAAAAAGTTTCCAGAATCTCTTTTTCTTCAGCTTCATTCTTGGATTTTGCTAGTCTAGAAGGGAAAGGAGGTGGTATCAATGTGACTTTTGATGGCTCAACTAGAGACTTGCCAATCTGGTTGCCCTGCTGGCTCGGAGTCGAAATCTCTTTCTTGATCTCCTCCTCAAGATTAGACGGATGTCCTTTCTTATTTGGTCCCTGCAATTCTATTCCACTTCTCAAGGTAATTGCATTAACGCTTTGCTTCGGGTTTGTAATAGTTTGAGAAGGTAACTTACCTTGAGTTTCTAACCTGTTTACGGCTGAAGCAAGTCGGCTTACCTGATTCTCCAAGTTTTGAATGCTTTGCTTTGTTTCCTCCTGAAATTGTTTGGTATTCACAGCTAGAGACTTAACAATATCCTCAAGGGGCATACCTGAAGTGGAAGGAGCTTGGGGTACGTGGTGTGATGGCTTAGGCTGGAATTGTTGGACATGTTGAGGGTTATTGCCATATCGGAAGTTAGGATGATCCCTCCATCCAGGATTGTAAGTATTCGAATAGGGATCATATTTCCTTTGTGGCTGTCCTGGGAATCCGCCTACAGCATTGGCGTGTTCATGGTTGTCATCTTGCAATGTGGGGCACATGTCGGTCGGATGACTAGGCGCAGCACAAATTCCACAAGCTTTCACCTGTTGGGTATTTCCAAGAGCTAGCTGCTGCACAAGGGAGGTAAGATTAGAAATTTGATGTTCAAGGTTAGACACACTTACCTCATTTACCTTCCTTGAAGATGCATCATGCCTATACCCAAATTGTTGCGAATTGGCAGCCATAATGGAGATCAATTCCCTAGCTTGACCAGGGGTTTTGTTTACTATGGCGCCTCCACTTGCAGCATCCATCATCTTCCTCTCCATCGGAAGTAGGCCTTCGTAAAAATATTGGATGAGGAGTTGTTCAGATATCCCATGTTGTGGGTAGCTTGCACACAGTTGCTTGAACCTCTCCCAATACTCATGAAGAGTCTCGGTGTCCCTTTGTTTTATACCAGAAATTTCTCTTATTATACCAGCGGCTCTGGATGCGGGGAAGAATTTGTCCAAGTGGTGATAGAACCTGGAGGCAAATAAAACAACCAATCTTTAGCTTTAGTACTTAAAGAAAACGGAAAAGCACGTAGCTTGATTTGTTCGTCGGTTATTCCTTGCGGCCTCATACTAGAACACACTATATGAAACTCTTTTAAATGCTTGTGAGGATCTTCATTCTCAAGACCATGAAATGTAGGTAGCAGATGTATCAACCCAGATTTCAATTCGAATTCCACAACTAGTTCGGGATAGTGAATACAAAGTGGTTCTTGATTCACATCCGGTGCAGCCAACTCCCTTAAGGTTCTCTCGAGATTTGCCATGTCGTCCTCTTTTTCAGAATCAAAGGATGAATCTGACAAGTCCGATACTAAGTTCGGTCCGGGGGATGATCTAGCTTCTTGTCGCAACCTCTTTAGAGTCTTCTCAATCTCCGGATTATAAGTTAGTTCACCTGTCTGAGAAGAACGAGTCATACAAGAATAGAAATAAATTTGACACCAATCCCCGGCAACAGCGCCAAAATTTGATGGGTGTCGAATCCAACAAAAATAAAACCTACTCCTAGACAATTATATGATTTGCATATAGTGGTGAGTAGGGTCGAATCCACAGAGATTGGTTAAACTTATTTCTATTCAAGGAGAATAAAAGGGAAAAGAAAAATGGGGGGGTTTTGTTTGTGAATCAAAATAAAGTAAAACAAGGTAAGAAAATCGGATATTAATAAAAGCCTAGCCAAAGGAATCAAGATAGTTTAATTCTAGGAATTGATCATCGATGCAAATGTTTTCTATTCTTAGTTCTAGATAAACTGGTTATGGTTATTAACAAGCTCTAACAACCTATCTCTCCTTACTTCCTCGATAACCTCAGACAAGCGCTTTGAATTATTTCTCTTATTGATTAAACAACCCTAGACAAGCGCTTAGGATTTAATCTATCAATAGCATTAAGATCTAGAGAGACCACCAATTCATGTCAGTAGATTATAAGATAACCTATTTAAACATGATCACACACCTCCATAACATGAATTCGATCATCTCTTTTATAACCAAACATGTTATTGCGTCACTAAGACTAGAACAATCAAACAATTATGGATTTGACGTGCTAGTTGACAATATATTAACTTGCTAATTGAGTAGAAGAGCTCTATTCATACCAATCAACAAAGACAATAATGACAAAACGATCAGAAGATATATGAATACCCGAAAGCAAAGAATAGAATAAATACAAGTCAATTAGACCTCACAATTTGTGGAGAATTAAACATCTATGACCCTTTGGCTAGAAAAGTAGCTTAGCTACTCATGTTCATCAATAAAACGAAAAATAAAAATAAAAACATAACAAGCCTCTGTTTCCGGCTGCCTGCTCTGCCTCCTCCTTTCCTTCTTGTCTCCAAGGTGATTCCAGATTCAAAGATTGCCTAAGTTCTCCTAACCCTCTAGGGTTGGCTCTATTTATATTATTAGATGGATAGCATGTGATCTTTTGCTAACAAGATACGAAAATATCTTTCCTTTTCCAAGTAGATTTCGAGAAGTGAAGATTCGTCTGCCTGGCACGCCCCACCACACGACCGTGGGTCAAGCCGTGACATCCTCTGTGCATATTCTTCAAGTCTTCATCCGCACCCAGTGTGTACCACGGTTACACACACGGCCAAATTTCAAGCCGTGCCTTCATCTGTCAATAATCTACAAGTCTTCATCCGTGTCCAGTGTGTACCACGGTTACACCCACGGCTAGATTTCAAGCCGTGCCTTCATCTGGTTGATGTTCCACACTTTCTTCTCCTTGGCACACCTAGCTTCCACCACGGCTCCAAGCACGGTTTCTCCCACGGCTTCCACCACGGCCATGCCCTAAGCCGTGTCTCTCTTTGTTCAAAGTCCACATTTCCATCTTCTTGTCCAGTGTGTAATACGGTTTGAACCTTGGCCGTGCCTCAAACCGTGCTTCCTCCGGTGGTGTAATTCCTTGTCTTGATCCAAGTTGTAGATGACTTCTCTAAAATACTTGAATTAGCATCCTTGACTCCATTTAACCTGATTTATCACGATGATAGAATTAAAGTACCATTTCCTTATGATTTCTATAAAATCAATAATAATTTAACACAGTTTATACTATAAAGATTGAGTATAAAATGGCTCTATCAGTATTACCCAATTTTCCATCATGACGAGGCTATATGATGGAAAGTCCACCCATACCACTAAATATGTCGCTCTACCAATTGAGATGCCTGAAGGATTGACAAAGAGCATGTATTAGCATCAAATTAGTACCAAAGGTCAATATGCACCAAAAAGATCTAAGGTGTCCACACCATGCAACCTAGCCTACAAGTACCTTTACTAGCTACTTACACATACATTAAGTGGGAGAAGACATAGCTTTGAAATTATGGGTACTATTGATGTTTATTACTTACATAGCATGATTGAGAGGTGTCCCATTCATTTGGGGGGGTCACCTTAGCTAGATTTTTTAGACACTAATCTTGTGATTCCCAAATCGGTTCTATTTGTGTTTACCTATATATCACAAGACTAGTAAAACAAATAGGTATTTCCGACAATTTACCCTCCATGTAGATAAGTTGTGCAATGAGCCTAGTATGAGCAAAATTATTGAAAGCTATGGGGATGTTACCTAGAAATGCCTCGCATATATAGCCTCCAATAGAACATGAAGATGAAGAATATACTATACTGCCTTCGTTGGGTCCAAGCAGCTCATCTACCACTTATCCTAATGATATAGTTGGTGTATCACATATGATGTACCAAATGTTGAGCATCTAGAGGAATACGCAATGAACACAAGATGATTATTATAGGGAATTCCAAGGGAATTTCAGGAGAATGGAGTGAAAAGTTAATAAGATAGAAATTTGTATTTAACTTTTATCAGCTCATAGTGAAATATAGAGTCCACCTCTTGATGATGAGGATGATGTGTATATTTTCGTAGATTTTGATGAGGAAGATTGTCACACCCCAAAAGGGGGTCTAGAAGTCTCCACTAAAATCATCATGGCACGTGTGCACCCGTTACATGATAATCGTCTTACGAGTCAGAGATCGTAAGACTCAAATAATTGTATTTACGACTAATCATAGTACATATAATTTGATAATAAAATACAACTATGGATCCCGTATCCCACGGTCAACCATGATCACAGAGAATTAGTATCCCCTACTAATTAGTAAAATAGGATAAATCCTAGGTTTCTTAATTTCAAATTCTATTTTCATAAAGGTCCTAACATGTCATCTAAACAATTTATCCTTCACAATTCTTACTTTGTCGCTCTAGTCTTCCAAAACTCTCGACACTTCACATCTTATCCTATCTCGAGTTTTCATAATCGCTACCTGCAAAAGAGTATATGGAGGGGTGAGCACACTATAGCTTAGTGAATGAGATGGTAACACTTACAATGCTACATTTACACAAGTAATTTCAAATCAAGTTATCAAAACCTATGCTATACATGAGCAAACATATGAATGCAGCATCTCACATAGTCTTTTGGTAACCGACGTGAGGTCTAAGGTTTACGCCCCCCTTAACCTTAGGTTAGGGATTCCAAAGCCACCATCAGTACCCAAGTCATTACCCGGTTTATTTATCTTATCACTTTGATAATTATGATATCTTTTTAATTCAACAGTGAATGCTCCTATGCTTTTGCATCAGACAGAGCAAAACCCTCAAAGATCGACTAGACACGGAACCATCAAGGCGCGACAATCCCCTAATCACTTAGTTTGCAATTAGCAGAACCATAATTCTCTTGATTACTCTGACGAGCCCTGTAGCAGTGATGGCCTTCAATCTCATGCAATGTCTCGTGGAAATGCATGTTAGGTTTTAATCAGGTCCACTTCCTTAATTAATTGATTTAAAGTGATCAAACAACATATACAATCACAATTAATTCTCATTTAAGCCAATGAAGTAACTATCAAGCATTTCATTTCACACTTACCACACCAAGCAAAGATCATGCCTTTCTCATTACAAAACAGACATGGAACCCAAACCTTGCGGGTGTAGACTTATCTAGCTTTACAACAAGTTTAGTTAACTCGACGTCTCTATGCCATTTGTCTTAATGTTAAACTAACCACTCAGGGTTGCTTTACAATCATCATATTTGACACCTCTGTGTCATCTTACTTCTTAAGTGCTCTGTTATTCACATTTCGAGAGCTAACAAGATCGTCTTGTATATTCCTTTTGAGTCCTTAAGATATTTGTGTATAATATGCATATATCTACTCATATAGGTATGTCCATGACATATCTTTAATTAAAGACAATTTGCTAGTCACCTTCCCTTACGTACTTAAGAGGGTAAGAAAATATGACTATTGAGTTGCAAAAATCAAGGTTGCACTCATGATTTGTATGGTTATGTTCATAAGTGTATTATATAGATATAATAGGAAAATAAGCTTGCCTAAATATATGTACACATTTAGGAACCGACTCTGATATGTGTACATAATGACATCTATATACCCTATTCCAACTAAGCACACTTACTCGGAAGCACTAGAAGGAAAAGCTAGGTTTCTATAGTTTGGTTTGATTTGAAGAAAAACAATTTTGAATCATGGGTTAGACTTATAGTTATAGCACTAGCAATATGATGCTAAGTGCTATCGTTAAAGTAATGACATCTATACCCTCAGACCATGCCTTCCTCTATACTCTTTATGACTTCTTTCCTAACTCATTATTCTCCGCTATATAACTCAACCTAGCAATAATCACAATCAATTGCCAATACAACAAATCAACAATTTAACATATATAGCAAATCAACATACAACACAACATAGTAGCATATCATTAAGTTTCCCACTCACTTTTCTAAGGTCGTCATAGCCCTAGCCAGAGTCGAGCGATTCTAACGGGTAACCCATTTGCTTTCCTCTTGAAATCAGTGTCCTTCTACAATGTTTCCTTAACCAACCATAGAAGCCTACATCTCTACCTAACTTTGGTAGTTTCCTAGCACCTGATATACGTACTCCACTAGTTATGCGTTAAATGGTAAGGCATGAAGTTTCCTCCTTAAGGAACTTTGAGCAAACAAGATTCGAAACGTTGAACACTTCTTCAATGTGATTCTAATATAGGGTTCCATAAGGAACGATCTTCCTACGAATCATTGCTTCCGACACCCCAAGTTGCTATGATTGATTGTTTACTTTCCTTGTGTAGAAGTCGAGTAATGGAATGTCTTTAACCTGCCAGATTTGGAATTCCTTCTTCCATGTATGCAAGATACCTGATGGGTGTCGAATCCAACAAAAATAAAACCTACTCCTAGACAATTATATGATTTGCATATAGTGGTGAGTAGGGTCGAATCCATAGGGATTGGTAAAGATATTTCTATTCAAAGAGAACAATAAGAAAAAGGAAAATGGGGGGGTTTTGTTTGTGAATCAAATAAAGTAAAACAAGGTAAGAAAATCAGATTTTGGTAAAAGCCTAGCCAAAGGAATCAAGATGGTTTAATTCTAGGAATTGATCATCGATGCAAATGTTCTCTATTCTTGTTCTAGATAAATTGGTTATGGTTATTAACAAGCTCTAACAACCTATCTCTCCTTACTTCCTCGATAACCTCGGACAAGCGCTTTGAATTATTTCTCTTATTGATTAAACAACCCTTAGACAAGCGCTTAGGATTTAATCTATCAATAGCATTAAGATCTAGAGAGACTACCAATTCATGCCAGTAGATTATAAGATAACCTATTTAAACATGATCACACACCTCCATAACATGAATTCGATCATCTCTTTTATAACCAAACATATTATTGCGTCACTAAGACTAGAACAATCAAACAATTACGGATTTGACGTGCTAGTTGACAATATATTAACTTGCTAATTGAGTAGAAGAGCTCTATTCATACCAATCAACAAAGATAATAATGACAAAACGATCAGAAGATATATGAATACCCGAAAGCAAAAAATAGAATAAATACAAGTCAATTAGACCTCACAATTCGTGGAGAATTAAACATCTATGACCCTTTGGCTAGAAAAGTAGCTTAGCTACACATCTTCATCAATAAAACGAAAATAAAAGATAGAAACATAATGAACCCGGTTGCTTGCTCTGCCTCCGCGTTTCCTTCTTCAAGATCCAAGATTCCAAGATCAAAAGTTGTCCTAACCCTCTAGGGTTGGTTCTATTTATATTGTTAGGGGGTAGCATGTGATCTTTTGCTAGCAAGATACGAAAATATCTTTCCTTTTCCAAGTAGATTTCGAGAAGTGAAGATTCGTCTGCCTGGCACGCCTCAACACACGGCCGTGGATCAAGCCGTGCCATCCCCTGTGCATATTCTTCAAGTCTTCATCCACGCCTAGTGTGAACCACGGTTCGACACACGGCCAGATTTCAAGCCATGCCTTCATCGGTGCATAATCTTCAAGTCTTCATCCGTATCCAGTGTGTACCACGGTTACACCCACGGCTAGATTTCAAGCCGTGCCTTCATCTGGTTGATGTTCCACACTTTCTTCTCCTTGGTCCTGGCTTCCACCACGGCTTCAAGCACGGTTTCTCCCACGGGTTCCACCACGGCCGTGCCTTAAGCCGTGTCTCTCTCTGTTCAAAGTCCTCATTTTCGCCTTCTTGTCCAGTGTGTAACACGGTTTGAAACTTGGTCGTGCCTCAAACCGTGCTTCCTCCGGTGGTGTAATTTCTTGTCTTGATCCAAGTTGTAAATGACTTCTCTAAAATACTTGAATTAGCATCCTTGACTCCATTTAACCTGATTTATCACGATGATATAATTAAAGTACCATTTCCATATGATTTCTATAAAATCAATAATAATTTAACACAATTTATACTATAAAGATTGAGTATAAAATGGCTCTATCAATACCCTTGGAAAGGACAACTAAAGGTCTTGCATTAGGGTATTTGGCCAAGAATAATCTTCCTCAATATCCTTTGAGCATTCCATTATGAAATCCTTTTCACTCCAAATATCCCCCAAGCCATCATCTTGGATGTTGCTTGAATCATTTCCTTCACCATCTCCACCATCATAAACTCTTCTCCTTTCCATGAAGCATCTTTAAACCTTTCGTTTATCAATTTGTCTCTAATATCTTCCAACGATCTGCTTATAGGACAACTCGCATGATTCAGTAGTCTTTAAAGGTTTTATATCAACTTCTTTCTTCTCTCCTTAATTGATATTTCCTCCTATAAGGTTCCCCATCCTTTCTACTGGTTTTCATCCTCACTTATGCTTCCATCATACATACACCAACCTCTCCCACACGCCACACATGCACACACCCACATATTTTTATCCATATACATACACACTCCGCACACTACGCATGCACCTATACATACATACACACAACCATACCATACACCTAATTACATGCACACATAATTGCACCTTGTTGTCCTTCTTTCCCCTCAAGTCTACGTACACACACACCACGAGCACATACACATACACATACTCCATTCACGTCTCACACCACCGACAGATGTATACACACATACCCTACTTACATCTCACACCCCACTTACGTACACATACTCTGCATATACCTCACATCCCCAATACATACTTACATACCCATAACACACATGTTCACACTCTACACATCATCTCATACACTTACATACAAACTGATATGCTTCAATTGATGGATTACAATTATACAAAGACAATTGAAGAATCAATCAACAAGCTACAAGATGCGTGACTCAAATCAACAACAAGACCCTAAAAATTTAAGTGACCACCACGCAATTTTCAATGACAATCACTAGTAAATTCCGAATTACACCAATGAACAACTCACTTAAAGTCTAATTACCACTAAAATGGCATGAATCCAAGCTTGTAAAATGAACCCTAAATGGCGTGAATCAAGAACAACATAAAATAACTAATTCCTTACCAAATATGACGCACTAGTTGAAATTAGGATCAACTTGTAATTTGTTGATATTACTCACAACAAATCCAAGTCCGCTCGCCACAATCCTATGGAAGAATCGATAAGAGTATTTTGTGAAAAGGATGGACACTCTCTCACGTGAAAGGCAGCCGAAATTACAATGTTCAAAAAGTCCCCTCACAAACCCTAGTTAGAATTATCCCCTAGTCGATCTTGTGGTCTCTAGTGGTATCAGAGCCAAGGGGGGAGGGTCAATAGCTAAGGTAAGAGATGAGGTTGCTAAGACTAGGGTTTACGGCTACCCTAGTCTAAATCCTAGCATCCCTCCATGGAAATGTGAATCAAGTTGATAAATGTTGGTTCTCCTTTAGTGTAACTTAGTTCTTTAGCTTGTAGGTCTATGACTAATCCTTATAAAGCTTCGTTCATCCACTTAGCTTTAGCTCGGGTCATTGAGCCTTCAATACCTTGCAATGGATCTTGGGATTTTGGTTCCTTCCTCGAAAAGATTTGTCCTCGAATCACCTGCATCGTAAAGAGCAAGATTAGAAACATTAAAAGTTACGTTTACATTACCATAGTGACTTGGCAAATCAATCTTGTAAGCGTTGTCATTAATGCGCCCTATAACTTAGAAAGGTCCATCTCCCTTATGATGCAATTTAGACTTTCATTGCTCCGTAAATCTTTCCTTTCTCAAATGCACCTAAACCCAATCTCCTGGATGAAATACGGTTTTGACACGTCCCTCATTAACCTGAAGACCATAGTGCTCGTTTTTCTTCTCAATGTTAGTCCGAACTTGAGCATGTAATTCCTTAACAAATTCTGCCTTCTAGATAGTGCATCGGCCACCACATTTTCCTTTCCCAACTTGTATTTAATCACGTATGGAAAGGTCTCGAGGAACTCCAACCACTTGGTGTACCTCTTGTTCAACTTACCTAGAGTTTTCAAGTACTTTAAACTCTCATGATCTGAATGAATGATGAACTCCTTAGGCTATAAGTAATGTTGCTACGTTTGCAAGGTCTTCACTAGGGCATACAACTCCTTATCATACAAGAGGTAATTTAAGGCAGCACCATTGAGTTTCTCACTAAAGTAAGCTATTGGTTTGGAATCCTGCATCAATACACCACCAATACCTTTCTCGGAAGCATCACATTCGATCTCAAATACTTTCTCAAAATTAGGTAATACTAATAAAGAGGCGTTAGTTAACTGACCTTTCAGAGTTTGGAACGCCTGCTCATGCACTTCAGTCCACTTAAAGTTGGCACTCTTTTTAACAAGGTCATTGAGAGGAGTAGCTATGGAACCGAAGTCCCTCACAAATCCCCTATAAAAGATTGCTAAACCCTGGAAGCTCCTAGCATTATTAGCATTCTTTAGTGTTGGCCACTCCTAGATCGCCTTTACCTTCTCCTCATCTATGGATATCCCATTTGCACCTATAAAAAAGCCAAGAAAAACCACAATTTCCATATAAAAAGTGCACTTCTTTAAACTAGCATACAATTGGTTTTCCCTTAGAACATTAAACACACACTATTGATGCTGAACATGATCATCTAATGTCCTGATGTAAATTAGGATATCATCAAAGTAAACAACAACAAATTTCCCAATAAAATAATGCAGAACATGATTCATTAGCCTCATAAAAGTGTTAGGTGCGTTTCTTAGCCCAAAAGGCATTACCATCCATTCATATAACCTATGTTTAGTTTTAAAAGCAGTTTTCCATTTATCCCCCTCTTTCATACGAATTTGGTAATAGCCATTCTTTAAATCAATTTTGAAAAATAAACAGGCACCTTTAGAATGTGTGCGTCTCTAGCAGCCATTGCTCCACCAATGCTGTAATCATGTGCCAATCCAAGGGTATGTACTACAAGCGGTTGGCACCTTTAAATCCAACTAAATGCAAGTATAGCTCCATTCGAAGATTGTGGGGGATGTCATAATCACCACAATGAAGTGATAACTCAAGCCTTTGAACAACGAGGATTGCTTGATCCTATACCAATAACACATGAAATATTTTATTATTCCTAATAAAACATAAACTAATTGATAAGTGAAAGGTTGTATACCTTTTCATCCTAGATGGCTTGTGATCGATGTCTCCCCTACTACATCAAGATTGGAGGATCGAAATGTCCAAGCTCCATCTATCATGCAAAATAGAATATATACTAAAAAATTTAGTATATGTTACCATCAACATATTAATTTATGATTGATTAGCAACTATTTATTATCTAATTAATAGTTAATTAATAGCAACTAAAGTTTAAACCTACTTTTATAGTAACAAATAAAGATATTATATGTATAATCAATACTAACTTTTTTAGTTTTTAATTTTACAACAATCAATTAAGGACATATTAATGACTAATTACTTTTAATTAATTGATAATTAATAACTACTTAATTTTATAACTAATTCTACAAAACTATAAAAATATTTTACATTTACAACCAATACAAAATTTTTTACTAATTCATTTTATAACAATTAATTAACAACATATCACTAACTGATTACCTTTAATTAATGAATAATTAATAACTATTTAATTTTATAACTAATTCTATAAAACCATACAAATATTTTATATTTGCAACCGATTGAATTTGGAGTTAAAATACTTAATGAACAAAATGAACCAATTGAGGATGTTGTTAATACATTAATGTTTTGTCTTAGTCAACACTTCATAGGGGATCCTTCTCACATTCGTGATAAGAATCTAGATCTTTTATCCAATATGAAATGCAAGTCTTTAGGCGAATTCCGCCAGTATAAAGACATATTCCTCCAAAGGGTATTGATGCGAGATGACTACAATCAATCCTTCTGGTTTACCAAGCCTCATAGGTGAACAAGTTAGATCCAAAATCCGTGCGGAATTTAATGGGGAAATTCCTTACAATAATCTTTCTTATGGAGAGTTAACGTCTTGTGTTTATAAGATAGGAACTCAGATTTGCAACACAATTCAGTTGCATAAACAATTAAAGAAAGAAAAACAAATGAAAAGACAAAGTCTTGGAGAATTCTGCCAAAAGTATGATCCATCTTTTGTCTTTGACAATTCTAAATGCACAGATTGTAAAAGGAAAATAAAGAAAAAATCTTCTAAAAACAAAGAAAAGAAGAAAAAATTTTCTAAAAAATTCCGAAAACAATATGAAGACTTTAAAAGAAAATATTCTAAGAAGAATAAGAAACCTTTTAGACCAATTAGGTGTTATCTATGTAAAAAATTCGGACACACAGCTAACAAATGTAAGATCGGGAAAAAACTTAATGCTCTCGATCTAGATAAAAAACATCTTGAAGAAATCTTCGAAATATTCGAAGGTTACTCTTCTTCAGAACCTTCTTTGTCAGGAGAAGAAGGACTCCAATGTAATGATCTTGAGTCATCCTCAGAGGAAGATTCAATCAATGTCCTAACTAAGGAAGAAGAAGAATTTCTCCTTAAGTTAGATTCTATGTCTGATTCCCAGAAATTGAGATGGTTGGAAAGAGTCAAACCTACTTCTTCAATTTCTAACAATTTAACATATAACCTTAATGAAGTCCTTAACCGAGGCAAATCCAAAGGTCCTAAGCCAGTAACGCTTGGTGATCTTCAAAGGGAAATTAATTCCCAAAAAGAAGAAATCAAAGAATTAAGATTAATGCAACATAAGTTGCAACAAGAATTCTTTGAAATCAAAATGTCTAGAACAAAATATTCAGATGAAGAAGTTGAATATGGAAGTTCTTTTACCAATGAAGTATCTGGGAAAGAGGTCAACCCATAATACTTAATGCAACTAGTGGAAGTCACCACTAGGAAATGGGTAATTCCAATTACCATTAAGATAAATGAAGAATTTATCTTGGAAACTACTGTTCTATTTGATACTGACGTAGATTTGAATTACATCAAAGAGGGATTAATTCCCACAAAATATTTTCAAAAAAACAACCCAATCTCTGAGCTCTGCTTCCAGTAACAAATTAAACATTAGTTTCAAATTACCCAATGCAGAAGTTGTTAAAGATAATGCTTCCTATAATACCAGCTTCATTCTAGTTAAGACTTTGAAGCAGAATGTCATCTTAGGAACACCCTTTATCAACCTAATCCAACCTTTCCAGGTTACCAATGACGGGATAGAAACAAATTATTGCGGACAAGTTATCTGTTAAGCTATTGACTAGTCAGTTAAGCTAGGAAGCCGTAAACCCTAGTCTTAGCAACTGGTACCACTCATCCGTGAGTGCCTCCTAGTCGGTCTTGTGGTCTCTAGTGGTATCAGAGCCAAGGGGGGAGTATATAGTTAGGTTTGAATAATTTTATTTTAAGAATTAAACACTGATCTTCCTTGTGGAAAGCTTCAACATCTGTAAATTTCAGTGGGAAGATAACTGTGTGTAGGGTGATATAAGCTTGAGTAGTAGTCAGTACTGACGTGTAAGTCGCATAAAGCCCGCTGTTGAGATAAAAGGGTAGCGCAGTGTTTCGGAGTCGAACCTCAAGTGTTAAAAGCCCATGTATTCCCACAGAAATTACTTATAAAGAAGACAAAGTAAGTGTTCTAACTTAAAATGAATTTATTTAGCAGAACTATGTCGTCCTCTAGCTAGATTCCAAATGAGGAACTCGAGAGTCTAGAAAATATAAACAATAGAGATGAAATTAGAATAAAAGATTTTAATGAAGCCATAGACAATTGGAAAATCCCAAAATTGTCTTATGACCAAATCTACCAAATGGCCAAATGGAAAATTTTTGGCAAAAATGATTATGTCATATCCACAGAAGAAAGAGACATACCCGTCTCTGATGGATTGGCAACAATTGAACTCCTGAACCGTAGTTCTATTCACAATTATGGAAAAGAATGGAATTACAAGCACATAGGGCTAATCCAAGTAGGAGCTAAACCTCTTACAAAACTAGGATTAGATACCTCTATCCTAATGGTCCTTAGGGATGCCAGAGAACTGGAATATGAAAGATCGATCCATGCATTGATTGAAACCAGTCTCAGTACTGGACCAATCCAGTTTGAATGCCATCAAAATGTCACTCTAGGTCTTAGGGATCAAACCATAATGAAATCCTTAGTCCTTCAAATTAAAACCCATAATTATAAAATGATTCGAGGTGCTCTGCCAATGGCAGTCATCTATCAAATCTATTTTAAATTAATGAAAATAGCCTTCAGATCAAAAGCGTACAAAATTGACAAAAGAGGTCAAACGCTTCTGATTCAAACAGATTTGTCCAAGTCCAATGTAAATGTTCATAGGATAATTAAATGGGATCAGGTAACTTTACCTGACCACTGGGAAATAGAAAACCCCATTCCCTAGAAATCATACAATGATGCCGAACCATCTAATGTGGTCCAACACCCAGATGGTAAGGTTACACTTCAATTCTCTAGGAGATCTTTCGAGAATCCTAGAAGTTCAATTTCCTTAGGCTCATCAAGAAGGTCAGTTGATCTATCCAAGATTGATGAACTAAAAAATGTCTAGGATAGTCCTAAAAAGATTAATCCAACAATTTCTGGTTTAGTTAATAAGCTTTCGGGATTAACTCAACCAATTTATCAAAATTCTCCAGAATGGGAAGAACCTACTACTTTAGAATTAGGAGATTCTAAGCTTAATGTCATAGAAAAACCCATCGAACCCGATAGGTTATTTCTAAACAATGATTTCAATTCTTCTAAAAATAAGAAGAAAAGAGAATGGTATTTTAAGACTTTTGACAAGTTTAAAATACAAATTAAAAATGATTATTATAATTTCATGGAAGAAATTGGTTCTCAGATTTTATTATTTGAATGGTTAGAAGAATATTATTTAAAGCCTAAAATGATTAATACAGTTAATAAAACTATACAATGGAGACTAAGTGATGGTAACGTGGTTGAATCCACTCATCTGCCACTTAGCAACATTCGGTATTCACACAAAGAAATCGAAATTAAGCTAGCTCCCTTCAAAATTGCAGATGAATGTGAGGGGACTGGTATTAAAAAGATAATTGACCAAAACAATTTTACTAATAAAAATCTTCATACAATAGGTCAACAACTTGACAGGAATGAAGATACAATTAGTAAACCTCAGGTCAATAACAATGAAAACATCAAGGTTGAAAAGAAGCCACTTTTCAAACCTTTCAAAATGTTAAATCCTAGCAATGAATTTCTTCAAGCTATCCAGAATAGGAAGAAATCATTAAAAGGAAAAATGAAAATGGAATCAGTGGAATCATTAAAGTTAGATACTCCTAAGTTTAGGAATCTAATTATTGATGATACTCCATCTGAAAAAATTAATGTCTTAAGTGAAAACAACAATTCTAATCTAGATGATTTATCAGATGACTTAAGTCTCGAAAATTCTGATGGTTTAGAAGTTAATAAGATTGCTTGGAAGGAACCTCGGAAATTATATTATCAGAGAGCTTCACCTCCTGATATTGTGTTCGAGGAAAAACCAAGTAATTACCAAAACAAATATTCTGTAGGAACCACTTACGAATGGAACATAGATGGAGCCTCAGAACAAATGATTCTTAATGTATTAAATCAAATGATCATGTTTGCAAATACTAACATAAGTATTCAAAACATATCTAATTTCCAAATTGTTGTACTTTTAATTTCTGGTTTTACTGGACAATTAAAAGGATGGTGGGATAACTATCTCACTGAAGAACAGCGATTGAACATTTTAACTTCAGTTAAAAGAAATGAATTTGGAGTTAAAATACTTAATGAACAAAATGAACCAATTGAGGATGTTGTTAATACATTAATGTTTTGTCTTAGTCAACACTTGGTTTAGCTAGAGGACGACATAGTTTTGCTAAATAAATTCATTTTAAGTTAGAACACTTACTTTGTCTTCTTCATAAGTAATTTCTGTAGGAATACATGGGCTTTTAACACTTGAGGTTCGACTCCGAAACACTGCGCTACCCTTTTATCTCAACAACGGGCTTTATGCGACTTACACGTCAGTACTGACTACTACTCAAGCTTATATCACCCCACACACAGTTATCTTCCCACTGAAATTTACAGATGTTGAAGCTTTCCACAAGGAAGATCAATGTTTAATTCTTAAAATAAAATTATTCAAACCTAACTATATACTCCCCCCCTGGCTCTAATACCACTAGAGACCACAAGATCGACTAGGGGGCACTCACGAGTGAGTGGTACCAGTTGCTAAGACTAGGGTTTACGGCTACCTAACTTAACTAACTAGTCAATAGCTAAGGTAAGAGATGAGTAAATTAGAACAGAATAAATTAAAGAGCAGGAAGCAAAAGATAAGAGTGTGGAAGCATTAAGCAGTAAATAAATAACTCTCTAAAGGCGGTAGAACCAGCCGTGGAGAGGAAATATAAACTACAGTAAATAAATTGCAAAAGAACTTAACCACCACAGGCGGTAGAGCCAAGGTTAGTGGGGCTTTGTTCTTTTAAAATAAGTAAATAAATAAATATTTACTTCATTAATCCTTGAAAACAAGGAACATTTCATTAGTTTGCAAACAGAAACAAACAATACATTAAAGAAGAAAAGAGGTAAGGAAGTATGTACGAGAGAGATGGAAAGACAGAAAGGATGGAAGAAGATTAGTTGAAGGTTAGTGAAGAAAGGAGGAAGGGATATACCTAAGTATGTCTGCGTACTTAGGGCCTATGGTTCATCAACCATAGTAGATGACTCCGGTTAGTGTTTGAGAGAGAGTGGAGAGGAAAGAAAGTGTGTAAGAAGTGGCCGGAGGTAGAGGAGAAGAGGGGTTAGTATGTTTAGCTCAGAGAATTGTTAGTCTGTTGTCTTCAGAGTTCTACTCCCGAATGAGATAGCATCCCTCTTTTAAAACAACCAAATTTTTACTGTTTCTACAGTGAAAGTTCTTTTACTGTAGTGCACAGTATTTTGTTGGGAATATTACTGTTTCAACAGTAATTCCCAGAGAATTTTCGGTGGAAAAGTACTACCTGTCATTCAAACCGTAGATGACGGCTTGACCATTCTGGCCTTTGGGGATGACCCCACGGGTAATTGTTCCGTAGATGACGGAGGAATGCATACAACATTGTTCCGTATAAATACGGAGTAAATACAAAAAATTATACAGTATCTAGTACTGTATTTTATTCTATGTGTTTTGTTACAAATGTAACAAAACACTTACATTTGCTCCTACGGACTTCCTAAGTTGATGCCATAGCAGTCATCCTCATTGCTTTGCAATCCTACTGAGGTAGAAGCGGAAGAGCTTTCTTCATTAGTCCGCATTTCATCCTCGGATTTCTTTAATTGGGCTAGAGCAGTCTCCAGAACTTTCTTCATTTCTTCTGAATTCTACGTCTTGGCCATGTTGGACATTAGAAAACCCCTGTCATGGAGGAACGGGGTTTGAATTGTTCCTTGGGCAAGGTGCTTCTGCTTTATCAGCCATTTGTTGATTGCTGACTCAATCACCTTATCCCACATTTTGAAACCGTCCCACCATTTGACTTTGAATTGTCTGGAAAGGATTGGTGTCTGGGTGCATTTATCCGGTTTATAACCGAAAGTCCATGCCATTACCCATGAAATACCTATATGCATATAATATAACATGGTTTTACTGAACATATATTCATGTTCATTAGGTTCATACATTTTCAAAAAAAGATTATATCCTTTTCTGGCATTTTCATGGACAATTTCTTCAATTTCCCCATATTCATCCCACCAGTGTGCAAACCAGTTAGGCAAATTCTTCGAAGAACATTTATCAAAAAAGATCAACCATGTATGTAATCTTTTCTGATTCATTCTTAAGAAAACATTGAACCAGGCTTGCTTATAATCAAAATAATTATAAGAAGCAAGGTGTGGTACCATAGGACCAAAGATCAACCATGTATGTGATCTTTTCTGATTCATTCTTAAGATAACATTGAACCAGGCTTGCTTATAATCAAAATAATTATAAGAAGCAAGGTGTGGTACCATAGGACCCAGTGGATTGAAACTGAGTTTCTGGCTTTTGAAAGGTTTGCCAGGCCAATCACATAGGTTAATGACTTTGTCAATTCTGGTGGTTGAGTAAGAAATTACTCCATTGTTTTGAAAATTTTTTATTGATACAGATCCTGTGTCAACCAGAATTTTCTCGTAAAAATCCATATTTTTCAATGGATCATACGGAACATAAAAAAAATTTCAGGAAATATTTTCCTGGCAAAATCAAAAGGATCCTTTTCATGCATCCCTTTCTCTACTGAGAAGACATACTTGAAAATACCCTTTGTGTACCATTTTTAGGAAACATTTTGAGGGACTAATGTTTTCGAAGAAGACGCCACCTCTGTAACATGAACATTGGTAGATGATTTTTTTATCATCTTATTATGGTCTTTTACAGGAGACCTAGAACCTAAAGCACTGGTAATAGCCTTAATTAACTCAGGCGTTATTACCACATTAGTGTTTAATCTCTCAGTGTTTAAACTTACATTTCCCTCAACGGGTTGTCTGGTCATTAGTTTGGATGAGGCAGTCGATTCCTCATCATGTTCTTTGATCACCAATGGTGCATTAGGTTTGGGAGCCATAGCAGCAAGCCACGACCGGACATTTGTAAGTCCCTTACGAAGGACTTCCTTCTCCTTTCCCTTTCCCTTGGGAGGCATCTCCTTGCAGGAATTCACGGGTTAAGAAGTCAGGAAGAGAATTGGATGTTCCTTTGATATGTTGAATATTGAAATCAAAACAAGATAAAATAGCTTGTCATCGGGCAAAAATCTGTTTTGATGCTAAATTGTGAATATCTTTTTCTAAAACATTTTTTTGCTGCAGAGCAGTCAATTCTTAAAAAAAAAAATTATTTAACAAATCTCCTTGAAATTTGGAAATTGTTAAAACAATTGCTAAAATTTCTTTCTTAATCGTTGAATAGTTAAGTTGACATTGGTTCCAGTGTTTAGATACATACTGGACAACGTTTTCATTACCATTAATGGATTTTTGTTTTAGGATTCCACCAAATCCTATGTCAAATGCATCAGTCTCTATGATTTTTGGTAGGGATGGATCTGCTAAATGGATGCAAGGGATTTCCTTAATCCTTTGCTTGATTTGTCTGACTACTTCTGTGTGTTCATCAGACCATTCGGGTGGATTCTTTCTAAGCCTATTATGTAAAGGCTTGCATAGAACATTGAGATTCCTAAAGAAATCTGCTACATAATTCAAGCTACCTAAGAATCGCTGGAGTTGGGTTTTATCCAGAATTCTATCAGGAAACTTAGAAGCGAATTCTATGGATCTCTTAATTGGTGTAATTGTTCCATTGTGAATATCAAATCCTAAGAACCTAATTCTGCTTTGGAATAAGGATATCTTAGAAGGTGATACTACAAGACCATTGTGTCTGACTTTCTTAATGAAAGTTCTGACATGTTTGAGATGTTGATCTATACTTGAAGAGAAGATCAGTACATCATCTATGTAGACAATTACGAAATCTAAGTCGCTAAAGATTTCGTTCATTATCCTCTGAAATCAGAGGGTGCATTCTTTAATCCAAAAGGCATGACATTCCACTCATATTGTCCAAAAGGGACAGTGAATGCCGTCTTATACCTATCAGATTCTTTAATCTGAATTTGCCAAAATCCAAACTTCATATCGAACTTGGAGAATACTTTGGCATTATGTATTCTACCAAGCAGGTCTTTCTTATTAGGTATTGGGTACCTAATCCATTTAAGAACATTGTTAAGAGGTTTATAATTAATTACCATTCTTGGTACACCTCTTTCAATTTCTGCATTTTTGTTAACATAAAAAGCAAAGCAGCTCCAAGGTGACTTGGATTTGCGAATTAGCTTTTTAGCTAACAGGTCATTGATTTCTTTTTTATAATGTTCAAGAACACTGCTGTTCATTTGAGAAGGTATGGCCTTCGTGGGAATATTTTCTCATCAAAATTACCTTCATATGGTAATCCAACTGAGTGGGATTTCCTATCTCAGAAAGCATTAGGTAAAGTGGAGCAGATGGTATTTCTGATCTCACTTTCTAATTTGGAAATCCTAGTCTTAATAGGATTTCTTTTGATTTGGTCTTTAATCCTATGAAGTTCCAAATTGTCATTTAAGCAGGATAGATGGTCCTCCTTAGCTTTAATCAAACAGTTTAACTCAGAAACTGAGTTTTGTTTGAACATATCAATCATTTTGGTTTTGGGTTTCGAAACAAAGTTAAAACAGATAACTTGTCTGCAATAATTTGTTTCTATCCCGTCATTGGTAAACTGGAAAGGTTGGATTACGTTGATAAAGGGTGTCCCTAAGATGACATTTTACTTCAAATTCTTAACTAGAATGAAGTTGGTATTATAGGAAACATTATCTTTAACAACTTCTGCATTGGGTAATTTGAAACTAATGTTTAATTTGTTACCGGAAGTAGAGCTCAGAGATTGGGTTATTTTTTCAAAATATTTTGTGGGAATTAATCCCTCTCTGATGCAATTCAAATCTGCGCCAGTATCAAATAGAGCAGTAGTTTCCAAAATAAATTCTTCATTTATCTTAATGGTAATTGGAATTACCCATTTCCAAGTGGTGACTTCCACTAGTTGCATTAAGTATTCTGGGTTGACCTCTTTCCCAGATACTTCATTAGTAGAAGAACTTCCATATTCAGCTTCTTCATCTGAATATTTTGTTCTAGACATTTTGATTTCAAAGAATTCTTGTTGCAACTTATGTTGCATTAATCTTAATTCTTTGATTTCTTCTTTTTGGGAATTAATTTCCCTTTGATGATCACCAAGCGTTACTGGCTTAGGACCTTTGGATTTGCCTCGGTTAAGGACTTCATTAAGGTTATATGTTAAATTGTTAGAAATTGAAGAAGTAGGTTTGACTCCTTCTAACCATCTCAATTTCTGGGAATCAGACA
The DNA here is from genome assembly GCA_037954665.1 of Laguncularia racemosa. Classification (NCBI taxonomy): domain Eukaryota; kingdom Viridiplantae; phylum Streptophyta; class Magnoliopsida; order Myrtales; family Combretaceae; genus Laguncularia; species Laguncularia racemosa. The sequence goes on from JBBMOL010000593.1 coordinate 21,172, forward strand.
TAGAATCTAACTTAAGGAGAAATTCTTCTTCTTCCTTAGTTAGGACATTGATTGAATCTTCCTCTGAGGATGACTCGAGATCATTACATTAGGAGTCCTTCTTCTCCTGACAAAGAAGGTTCTGAAGAAGAGTAACCTTCGAATATTTCGAAGATTTCTTCAAGATGTTTTTTATCTAGATCGAGAGCATTAAGTTTTTTCCCGATCTTACATTTGTTAGTTGTGTGTCCGAATTTTTTACATAGATAACACCTAATTGGTCTAAAAGGTTTCTTATTCTTCTTAGAATATTTTCTTTTAGAGTCTTCATATTGTTTTCGGAATTTTTTAGAAAATTTTTTCTTCTTTTCTTTGTTTTTAGAATATTTTTTCTTTATTTTCCTTTTACAATCTGTGCATTTAGAATTGTCAAAGACAAAAGATGAATCATACTATTGGCATAATTCTCCATGACTTTGTCTTTTCATTTGTTTCTTTCTTTAATTGTTTATGCAACCGAATTGTGTTGCACATCTGAGTTCCTATCTTATAAACATAAGACGTTAACTCTCCATAAGAAAGATTGTTGTAAGGAATTTCCCCATTAAATTCCTCACGGATTTTGGATCTAACTTGTTCACCTATGAGGCTTGGTAAACCAGCTAGAAATTTTTCTTTCCAGAAGGATTGATTGCAGTCATCTCGCATCAATACCCTTTGGAGGAATATGTCTTTATACTGGCGGAATTCGCCCAAAGACTTGCATTTCATATTGGATAGAAGATCCAGATTCTTATCACGAATGTGAGAAGGATCCCCTATGAAGTGTTGACTAAGACAAAACATTAATGTATTAACAACATCCTCAATTGGTTCATTTTGTTCATTAAGTATTTTAACTCCAAATTCAATCGGTTGCAAATATAAAATATTTGTATGGTTTTATAGAATTAGTTATAAAATTAAATAGTTATTAATTATTCGTTAATTAAAGGTAATCAGTCATTGATATGTTATTAATTATTTGTTATGTTTTATTTTATTTGTTTGGTTTGTGTTTTAATATATTTAGTTAGAAGATTTCAGTCATTAGGAAGGAAGGTCGGTCTTACTATGTTTGGAAACTCAAGATATTCCTTTGTCATGTGATAGCATTATATATCATGGCATTGTTGCTCTCCTCCTCAACACCCATTCCACCATCGGTGTTAGTTGAAGCCTTCACTCCCACATGAACCTTGCACGAATCCCGTATGTCTGGTCATTGTAATACTATAGTAACTACTCTATCTATTTCATCTTTACCATTCACTTCCATTGAGGTTGGAATTGAGGGTTGAAATGTTGATGGCTCGAGCTACATTTCTATAATGTCATGTGACAAATGTGGCTGATTATTTGTATCAAATGTCTACCTTACTGAGGGTCCCTCCAAATTGTTAGAAATTTTGACATAAAATTATTGTATGCCACAATCTCCATATGATTCAACCATTTCAATAAAATTTTCAACATTTTCATCATATCTGATTGTCATTAATGCATAACATATGTTGCCTCCATGCAACATAGGATGCCTTTGAATTATCTCAACCCCCACTTTGGTTGGATCAACTCTAATGCTTTGACATATTCTATATAAGAATTTGTTGTAGTTGTCATTTTTCTTTATTCTCAACTTCTTTACTAGATCCCTATTATACTTAGACCCCACTTACCAATCACAATATTTTCAAACGCATAGATTATCAATTTCATGTAGTTAGCCATTCTTTCCGTATCCATTCTTTTTGTAACATTTGAAGTTTTAATTTTTTTTTTCCCATTATTTCCAAATGATTTTTTTCTAAAAATTTATTAGATATTATTTTTTAATAACATTTTCACTGTTAAAAATTTCAATCATTTCCATATCATTTTACGACACTGTAAAAATTATCACATTCTAGATATTACAAATTTTCATCATAATATTTTTTTATATTTTCAATAACAACATTCTTAAAATTTGCACACACAAAAATCTGTATTGTTTCTAATTTTAATTTTAATTTTTCTCGTTATTTCCAAACAAATTTTTTCTAAATATTTGTCCAAAATTATTTTTTAATAATATTTTTTTGCTAAATATTTCAATAATTTTTGTATTATTTTATAATGTTGTAATAATTATTCCACATTCTACATATTTCACATTCATCCTAACAACAAATCCTCATTCTAATACAAAAATTAATATTACATGTTATGTATTACAACATCTATATAAAAACTAACAATAAGTAGTAACATTTTCTATAAAATATAACATTACAATAATATTTCCCGAAAATATCACATCAAACACAGATAAAAAAAAAAAAACTTCAATTTTTCTCCAAAAAAAAATACCACAATCGATTATTTCTTGAGAAAAGAAAATGCTTAGATTTGGGTAAATTACTTCAAATCCCTCATTTCCTATGTAAAATCCCTTTTTCTTCTTCTTCTTCTCCTTCTTCTCCTTCTTCTTCTTCTTCTTCTTCTTCTTCCTGCTTGTGAATGAGAGAAAAAACAAATAGATTTGATATAAGTAGTTTATTTTGTTTTTGTGGAAAATTTTACTTTGTTACTGTATTTATATTTTTTATTTCGTGTATTGCTATCATGTGATTTTTGCTTTTAGATTTACGATTAATGTAAAAAAGAACAAAAAATTAGACAGTGGGATTAAAGCGATGTTTGTGCCTTGCAATACAAATTGTACTATTTGTGCCTTTAGTTTGAATTTTTTTATTATCCCTAAAGTAACAAACATCGTTGGTATCTTCAAAACCTATTTTAAGATTAATTATTATGGGTACAATATTTATGTAATTTTAAAAAAAATCACAATATTTAAATGCGTAACCCTTATATCAATATAACTTGTTTAACTATGAATGAATTTTATTATTATTATTATTTGGAAATGATTACAATAAAAGAAATTTGTTGATAGAAATTATCAAGATGTCAACAACCTTTATGAAAATCTATTAATAGTTTTTATAATAGTAAAAATAAGGCACATTAATAAAACTAAGTTGTCAACAGTGATTGCATGATGCCATGACTCCCCTAAAATTCCTCCGCCTTTAATACCGTACCTTTTCTCATAAATTTGTTATTAGAGCATTTTGTTGAAATTTAACAAAAAGATGAATTTATATATATATATATATATAATTCATTTTACTATACAATGAGCGTTATTTTGAAGCTTTGTTCCACCATTATAAATGCTAAGTAAGACAACACATAAAAGAGTGTGCAAATCCAGATCTATATAATATACATTTATATTCATATCGATATCATCATCATCATCATCTATATCTATGTCTATGCTATTAAAGGAATACTAACTCATTCATCTCTATATTTTATATTATGTAGTCTAATGCTGAAACATAAAGGTATAGATTGTCATAGAATCAATGAAAAGAACAATGTAGTTTTTATCCCCCTAAAATGTTAAACTTATAGTAATGTATCATAATTATATTATTTTTAAATAAGTTATTTAATCATTTCACATTACATGCATTGTGTATGTACTTGTCTAGCATATGCATGAGTGTGTGTCCATGTGCGCGTATATTAAAGTGGTGTTTTTTTACCTATTATGGCTCTAACTTCCATAGTTACTCCTTTTTTTTTATTTTCAAATAATTTGTCATAAAATTCATTTTGTCACTTTCATTCTTAGTCTTCCATAATTCTTTTCTTCCCTAACACCCTCACCAAACCATCATTAACTTTAACTAATGTGATTCTTTTGCATTGTCATGTTTATATTCAATCTATCTATAATTTTTTATGATCATTGTAATATCTAATATTGGGATTTTAATAATCACCATTCGATTTATTTCTTGATATACCTTTTTGTAAGGTGAAGATGATTTTTTTGAACATATCACATATCACCTTTTAAATTTTTATATTCAAAAGAAACATTTATTATATACAAAAATGATATTTCGTTGTTATAATTTAATTAAATGAAAGAATATTTTTACATGATGGAAAATGTGTACTTCATTTCAAAAGCTCTTATCCATTTTATATCTCATCTTAAATTGTTATAAACCATTACATGCATGTCCAGATTTATGAACTATAATCAAGTAATTACATTTTTAGGGATTGCTAAATTAGAAACAAAAAATTAAGACTATAGTAACTATTTAATTTAAATTGAAAACTAATAAGCCTTTTGCTTTTTCGTTCTCATTGTAATTATCCACAATTCAAATTATCTTAAAAGACTGATCCATGAATTATTTTTTTCTTTAAATAAACAATAAATGAAAAATAATATGCTTATTTCAAAATGTTCATTTTAAAAACTAATTGGAAATTAAATGATTTCTTATTTATTTTTAAAGTATTATATCTAAATTTTGAGGAAAAAATTCCATCTTATTCAATATTGATTATTTGTTGGTATGCTTAATCAAGATTTCATGTGTTAACATTTCATATTTTAGACCACAAACTAATTATAACTACAATAAGTTACATATTAGAGTGGCTAGATATACATTAATGCTATTATACATAAAGTGTTCTACTTTAGTTTCAACTTATAAATTCTATTCTAGGACTTCTTATCCTTAACACAGTTGATGACAATTATTAAATTGAAAGAGTAGTGTTAAAAGCTTTATTTAAATATTTCATAAGATAGATTTTTTTATATGTTTCCTTTTCTCATTATATTGTAATTATTAGTTTCACAAAGTAAATATATGATAACTGCAATGATAAACAAATGAATGGAAAACACTAGATTTAATATAGAAAAGCTTTTGATGTTAGTGTATCTAACTATCCCAAGACTTCTAAGCAAGGGTATCTATTGATTTTATAGCATAATAGATATTAATATTGAGTGTTGATCTCATTAAAATTATAATTACTATTATTAGTTATTCTCTTATTATTTAATTTGTAAAATTGAGTGAAGTAAAAAAAAAAGGTAATTTAAAGAAAACAATAATCATTAAAAGCATACTTGAAATTAAATCCCTCTTAGAAATATGAATTTAATTAACTAATTATTATTTAATTCCATTATTGTATCATTGGATTATGGGAATTCCTACATTAAATTAATAACTATCTTAAGTTTATTAATTTCTAATTCCAAATTGATTAATCGAAGTTTCTTTCTAATTAAAATTCTTAGAATCACATTACTTTTACTCTATGAATTCTACTATTAGATTTAACCCTAATTTGGAAGTTTTACATCATCCTATATCTAAGATTGCATGCAACTCCTTCCAATTATGTTATATCTATTCATAAATCGGATTTATCGATCTGCATGAATAAACTAATATGCTAAAAATATTAATTTGAAAATAATGAAGCATGCATAATTGGATCACAAGAATAATGATAATTTCATTTAATAATAAATTAGGAAATCACAGGTTCATTCTAGGGTTCATCATATTTAAGTACTAAAAAAAAAATTAAGCTAGAATCATATTGAAATTAAAAAAAATAGTGTATAAAGAAGAACATAAATAAAATAGAAATAAAGTAAAATCTATTATTATACTATTACTAATACTAAAACTCTATCTATTCTCCATGTTGAAGCTTCTTACTCCTTTTATATTAATCAAACTCTTCCTATCTAAGAAGGTTATAGTTTCCTAGAGTAAAATTGGAATCTTGATAAATGAGAAAATATTGCTTCAATAGGCAAGAATGGTTTCCCTAGAAAATATGGAATTTAACTTCTTGTGGAGGGAAATTGAATCTTCAAGATGAATTGCTCCTTAAGAAATTAAAATCGAGCTTGAAAAATTAATTTGGAAAGTAGAACCTCTACTTGGCACAAGTGATAATTGGCAAAAAACTCCAAATTCTAAGAAGATTTTAAGCTCTTTTAAGTTGATAATTAATCAAAAATCATCCGAAATTGATGCTTAATCAAGGAATATGTTGCTTTTAGGTGTAATAAAGATCATTGAAAGAAATTGAGAAGAAAACAATAAAGAGAAAGGATGAAGAGCATCTCCCCTGCCTGCCACGCCCCCATATCAGGGGCGTATGAATCAGACTACCACCACACCCCCATATCAGGGGCATATGGAAGAGAAATCAGGAACAGAAGCTACCACGCCCTTTGCCAAGGGGCGTGGCAGGGGGCGTATGGGACCAGAAGTGAAAGATAAAGCCACCACGCTCCTAATATGGGGGCGTGCCAGCTTCAAAGGATGACCCAAGACCACCACGCCCCTTGCCACGGGGCGTGGTGAGGGGCATATGGAGTCACGACCTATTTTCTTTAACTTTTTATTTTCTCTCTCCTCCAACCCTAACAGATATATAATATATATATATATATATGGATACATATGAGAAAAGGAGGGAACGAGAGAGCGAGGCTTAGACTTCATTTTCTCTTCATTTTCATATCTTTTTTCCTTAGTTTTCTACTCAACAATCCAAGGAGATTTAAGCAAGGCATTCATGATTCACTCTATCCGGGTTGTAATCATGAACTCTAGTTTCTCTTCATGTATCTGTTCTATTATTTTTAGATCTATGGAAGAGTAAACTGTAGATCAAGATCTCATTTGAACTATTTTGTCAAATGATGAAGATATGATTTAATTGAAGTTTTACTGATGTTCTTTTGTTCCATTACATGTGCTTCATATTTATCTTAGATTCATATATCCAGAATATGAGTTTATGCTTATTATCATTTGAGTTGATTGAGAAATCGCTTTTATGATTAGACCTATGTTTTGGATGAGATTTGCTTGTGTTTCTAGAGATAGAAAATCGAAAATCTTCTGTTGAACATATTCAATTAAGGTTCATAGGCTTCATGCGGTTTTAGATTGCTATTGATTGAGGAGAGATTCTAATTGATAAATCTAGGATTAGATAAGTTAATATACTTGAGAAAGTAATTATCTTGCCTCCTAGAACTTAACAACTTGAAAACTTAGAAACATTAATCCTTAGCTTCTAATGATTCATGTGATAAGATAGGTATATAATGAGATCTAGGTTGCTTTGTCATCGAATTGAATCTTGTGTTGTTGAAGTAGTTTTAGTTAAAATTTTAGATTGTTGACTACTTTTAGTCTTTAGTATATCTCATCTTAATTTGACGGTTAGATAATAGGGAAAGGGCTAGTACTAGTAATTAGTAATCTTCTCTTTGTGGGACGACCCTATACTTAACACTATATTACGTCTACGGTAGGTACACTTGCCTATTGCAACGTAATTAGAATTAGGAACAGGCATTATAAATATTAAAACTACGGTTGACAACAATCAAGTTTTTGGCTCCGTTGTCAGGGAAGAGGCATCGCTAATATTAGGAACACTTATTACTTATTAATCTAGCCATTTGTTTTACTTATGTTACTTTTCCTTCTTTGTTTACTTTGAATTTGGGTACTACTGATTGTTTGATTTTTGCTCTTGTAGTGCATGACTTGGAGCCGATCCAAGGGCTTTGCTGATTTTGAACCAGAGCCTGAGAGAATCCTTACTCAACTGCGCAAAAGAGACAAGCACCCATCCGCATCTTCATCAACAAGGGTTAAAGAAGAGCTGGTGATAGAAGAAATAGTTGATCCACAAAATGACCCTCCTCATGAGCTAAATCCAGTGGTTGAGCTTAGGAGAACCAATGCTGAGTTTGCTAAGCCAAAGTTGGATGGTGTTAGTTCTAGCATTGTTTGACCTAGGGTAGAGGCAAACAATTTTGAGATTAAACCAGTTGTTATTCAAATGGTTTAACAATATGCCCAATTTGATGGTCTTGAGGATGAGGATCCAAATTCTCATATTCAATCCTTCCTCAAGATATGCGACACTTTCAAATTTAAAGGAGTGAGTGAAGATGCAGTTCGTCTTAGACTCTTCCCATTTTCTTTAAGAGGAAGAGCTAAGTAATGGTTAAATTCTTTCCCAAAAAGCTCCATCACTACCTGGGAAGAGTTGGTTACAAGGTTTATGGACAAGGTCTTTCTACTTGCAAAGACCACCAAACTCAGAGCGGACATCCAGTCTTATCATCAATAAGAGTCGGAAACACTTTATGAGACTTGGGAACGTTTCAAGGAATCATTAAGAAGATGCCCTCATCATGGTATTCCAGAGTGGATGCAGGTTTAGATTTTTTACAACGATCTCAATTATCATACTAGACAAATGGTAAATGTTGTAGTTGGAGGCACAATTAATCATCAAACTCCTGAAGAAAGCTTAGCTCTCTTCGAGAATATGGCCGTGAATAATTTTGAATGGTCACATTCTAGGAGTAGAGATAAAAGACCGGCATGAATTATTGATGTAGACGTGGCCACTACAATCATGTCAAAAGTAGAGGCGTTGTCTAGAAAGATCGATGGATTGTCACTTTCAAAGCAGCAAGTATCCGCAATTGAGCTCTCCTTTGGTGATGAATTAGTTGTTGAACAAGTGGATTATTTGGGAAATCAGATCTAACCTCAGAATAATCCTTACAGTAACATATATAATCTAGGCTGGAGAAATCACCCAAATCTTTCATGGAGTAACAACAAAAATTTTCAGAAAGGCAATCCCAATCCTCCCCCCGGTTATCAAAGACCACCTGGTCAGAGTTCTAAACCATAATCATCCATTGAGGACATCTTGGCAAAATTGGTAAAAGATTCTGAAGATAGACAAAATTGATTGGACATGATCTTAAAGAATCAAGACACTACTCTCATAAACCATGGCGCCTTAATCCACAATCTTGAGACTCAGGTTGGACAAATTGCTAAATCACTTTCAAAGAGACCTTAGGGTTCATTGCTAGGAAATACAGAGACAAATCCTTGTGAGCATGTGAAAGCAATAACCCTGAGAAGTGGTAAAGAACTCCAATATGAGAATCGAGTAGAAAGAGGTGAGGCATCCGCCTCAAAGGCGAAACAACCGATTGACAATGATGAAGGTGAGCAGCCAGAGAAGTTAGTTGAAAAGAAGTCATTATCATCCAAGCCGATTCCAGAATATAAACCTCCCATTCCATACCCTGCAAGATTGAAGAAAGATAAGGTGGATGAGCAATATGGTAAATTTTTGGAAGTTTTTAAACAATTGCATATTAACCTTCCGTTGGTTGAGGCATTGACTCAAATGCCTAAATATGCAAAGTTTCTAAAAGAATTATTATCGAACAAGAGAAAATTGGAAGAGTTTTCTTCAGTGACTTTAGGAGGAGAATGCCCGGCAGTTATTCAAAACAAACTTCCAAAGAAGCTTAGGGACCCTAGGAGCTTCACCATCCCGTGATTGATCGATAACTTAACTGAGGAGAGGGCCCTAGCTGATCTTGGGGCTAGTATTAATCTCATGCCATATCAACTCTTCAAGAAGCAGGGACTTGGGGAACCAAAGCCAACCCGAATGAGCTTGCAATTGGCGGATAGATCAATCAAATTCCCAAGAGGAGTGGTTGAGGATGTGCTAGTAAAAGTTTAAGACTTCATTTTCTCAGCAGATTTCGTTATCCTAGATATAGAAGCGGATGGGGAGATCCCATTGATTCTTGAGAGACCATTTTCTGGCTACTGCAAGAGCTATCATAGATGTAGGAGACGGGAAATTGGTGCTGCGAGTGGGAAATGAGGAAGTCATAGTGAAGATGCCGGATGTTCTTAAGCATAGTTTGCAACATGATGATACTTGTTTTGCAGTGGATTATCTTGATCTACCTATTTCAGAGTCAATGCAAGAACTTTTATGCAATGATGCTTTAGCAATTTGTTTGTCGAATGGGGTTCAAGGAGAATCTGTGGGTGAATCAGTTAAAGAGATGACTGTCAATCTTGATGGAAGACCTGTGTTGAAGAAGGAGGGAAGTTTTGAAGAGTTAGATCGCTTTACTATTAAGAAAGCCAAGCCCTCCACTGAAGAGCCCCCTGTCTTGGAGTTAAAGCAGTTGCCTAACTACCTCCAATATGCCTTCCTTGAGTAAGACTCTAAACTGCCCGTGATTATAGCCTCAAACTTGAGTTTGACCCAGAAGGATAAATTGTTGAATGTTCTTGGTCAACATAAGAAGGCTATTGCATGGAAGATGGCTGACATAAAGGGGATTAGTCCATCATTTTGTACTCACAAAATTCTCTTGGAAGATGCTGCTAAATCAATGATTTAACCTCAACGCAGACTCAATCCAAATATGAGAGATGTGGTGAAGAAGGAAGTGATTAAACTACTTGATACTGTAATGATTTATCCTATTTCTGATAGCACATGGGTGAGTCCAGTTCAAGTAGTTCCAAAGAAAGGAGGCATGACCGTTGTACCTAATGAGAAAAATGAGCTCATTCCCATGAGAATGGTCACAGGTTGGAGAGTTTGTATTGATTACCGCAAACTCAATGATGCGACAAGAAAGGATCACTTCCCTCTCCCATTCATAGATCAAATGCTGGAACGATTAGCAGGACATTCTTATTATTGCTTCCTAGATGGAATATCGGGTTATTTCCAGATTCCCATTGCACCTGAGGATCAGGAGAAAACGACATTCACAGGTCCATTTAGCACGTTTACATATAGGAGAATGCCTTTCGGCTTGTGTAATGCCCCTGCTACCTTCTAAAGGTGTATCCTTGCAATATTTGAAGATATGGTAGGAGAAAATATGGAAGTCTATATGGATGATTCCTCGGTATATGGTGACTCCTTTAATGATTGTCTCCGTCACTTGGAATTGGTTTTGAAAAGATGTGAAGATACTAATCTGGTGCTTAATTGGGAGAAATGTCATTTTATGACACAAGAGGGTATTGTCTTGGGTCATAAAATCTCCAAAAAGGGTATTGAGGTGGATGAGTCTAAAATTGAAGCAATTTCTAAACTACCTCCACCTTCATCAGTGAAAGCAATCTGAAGCTTTCTTGGTCATGCGGGATTCTATCGTCGGTTCATAAAAGATTTTTCAAAAAATCATGCGACCAATGACAAACCTTTTGGAGAAGGATGCGCCTTTCAATTTTTCCGAAGAGTGCCTTAATGCATTCAATACTCTTAAGGAGAAGCTCACCAACGCTCCAATTATGGTTGCACCGGATTGGAATCTTCCTTTTGAAATTATGTGCGATGCAAGTGATATGGCTGTAGGTGCTGTCTTGGGGCAACGTAAGGATAAATATTTCCAACCCATTTACTATGCAAGTTAGACTCTTACCCCTGCGCAAGAGAATTATACCACAACTGAGAAAGAGTTGCTTGCAGTTGTCTTTGTGTTCAACAAATTCCGACCCTATCTCATATTATCAAAGGTTATAGTCTATACTGATCATTCCGCTTTGAAGTTTTTGCTTACTAAACAAGATGCAAAACCACGTTTGATTAGGTGGATTTTTGATAAGTTGCAAAATAACCTTATCTAGAGTAATGAAATTGTGCTTTATTGTTGAATTTTTAGATGATTTGTTGAAGAAAAGGGTGCTTAATGGAATGAATGTTAATTTCAGGATCTTCTAGAGTATTTTGGAGCTAAGGGAAGGAGTTTTGAAGAGTTAGAGCAAGTTTGGAAGGAATTGGATACATTACATGTGAAGAAAAAAATTCTGGAAAGTACACAAGCAAGATACACGCCCATATACTTTGCTTGTGTATCTAAGTTTTGCTTCTGTTCGATGACATTTCAAATACACGACCAATGTACACTCCCATGTACTTGCTCGTGTATATTCACATAAGGACACCTGGAAGCAAGCATGAGATACACGAACGAGATACACTACTTGTGTATTCGATCGTGTATATATCCAATCGGGGTACATGTATAAATAGACCGTCAGTTTGCCCTAGAAACGGAGGTTACGAATTTTTCATTTCTTTCACTCTCATAATAGCAAGGGAAAGAAGATTTTGTCGATTCCAAGGGAGATTGAAGACCTACGAAGAAGAAGATTTTATCTTTAAGGGTTATGACCATAAACTTTATCTACTCTTCTAGTAATTGTGTTTCTTTTGTCAAATTTATGGAGGAGTAGACTCTAGATCTAGATTTTATTTGAAACTTCTCTGTCATGTGATAAAGATTTGGTCTTTAATGCAAAGTTGTTGACTTTCTTATGATTAATTGCATGCTCTTCAGTTGTTTCTTAGATTCATAGATTCGGAATATGAATTTATGTGTGATATCATATTAGTTAATTGAGAAATTGCTCATATGATTAGATCTAATGCAATTAATGAGATTTGATTGTTCTTCTAGAGATAGGAAACAAGAGTCTTCTGTTTACATCGATTATTTTGATGCGAATTCATGTGCTTTATGCAATTCTAGGTTGCTATTAATTAAGGAGAGATCCTATTTGATAAACCTAGGATTAGATAGGTTAATATACTTGAGAAAGTAGTTAACTTGACTAGAGAATTCGACATTATAAGAAGTCAATTATGACAATCTTCAGAAATCTAATGAATTACATGATAGAGAAGGAGTAGAATAAGATCTAGATTGCTTTTGTTAATTGATAAATCTTCAGAACCATTGTTGTTAGTGAATTGTTAGTTTTGAGATTAGGGTAATCAAGTTTCAAGCAACATTATTAAGCGACGGTTAGATAATAGGAACGGAGTTAGTACTAGTAATTGGTGTATTTTTTAGGGACGACCTTGTGCTTACTTGCTATATTACGCTACGATAGGTGCACTTGCCTATTGCTTCGTAGTAGGATTAAGAACAAGAATTCAATTTATTAAAACTACGATTGGCAATGATCAATTTTACTCCTTCAGGAGTTTGACCTGGAGATAAGAGATAAAAAGGGTGTCGAGAAACTAGTAGCTGACCACTTGTCACGCTTGGAGAATCCATTCCTGGAGAAATTGAATGAAGGAGAAATCAATGATAAATTCCCTGAGGAAAGACTGTTCTCTATAAATGCAATTGATAATGGGAATGATATGCCTTGGTTTGCTGACATTACAAATTATATAGTGGCCAAGGTTGTTCCTAAGGATAGGGGATATCATCAAAAGAAGAAGCTTACCAGAGATTCAAGGTATTATATTTGGGAGGATCCTTATTTGTTCAAGATTTGTGCCGATCAAATGATTAGAAGGTGTGTATCACATAAGGAAGGATGGGAAATACTTTTTCATTGTCACACCAGACCAACTGGTGGTCACCATAGTTCGAACCGAACGGCTCATAAGGTCTTGGAATCTTGTTTTTACTAGCCCTCACTGTTTAAGGATGCCTAAGACTATGTAGCCCAGTGTGACAGATGTCAAAGAACTGGAAACCTTTCAAGAAGAAATGAGATGCCTCAGCAGTATATCTTAGAGTGTGAAGTTTTTGATGTCTGGGGTATCGATTTCATGGGACCATTTCCATCTTCTTTTGGGAATAAACATGTGCTTGTAACGGTTGACTATGTGAGTAAATGGGTAGAAGCACAAGCTCTACCGACAAATGATGCAAAGGTTGTAAAGAAATTTCTCAAAAAGCTCTTTTCTAGGTTTGGTGCCCCAAGAGCACTTATTAGCGATAGAGGCACACATTTCTGTAATACGCAAATTGAGAAAATGCTTAAAAGATATAAGGTAACTCATAGACTTGCAACTCCCTATCATCCCCAATCAAGTGGGCAAGCCGAGGTATCAAACCGAGAATTGAAGAGAATTTTGGAAAAATCAGTTTCTCATCATCGATGGGACTGGTCCGATAAGCTTGATGAAGCATTGTGGGCGTATAGAACCGCCTACAAAACTCCATTAGGAACTACTCCTTATCGACTAGTCTATGGTAAGGCTTGTCATCTTCCCGTTGAGATAGAGCATAAGGCATATTGGGCTATCAAAATAGTAAATTTAAATCTTTAAGGGGCTAGAAAACATAGATTGTTGCAACTTAATGAATTGGATGCGATGAGACTTGCAGCATATGAGAACTCAGCAATCTATAAGGAAAGAGCCAAGAAGTATCATGATTCCCACATTCAATAGCCCAAAAAATTCAAGGAAGGTGATCTTGTCTTGCTCTTCAACTCTAGACTCAATTTATTCCCAAGCAAACTAAGATCGAAATGGTCCAGGTCGTTCCGAGTAAGAAAAGTATTTCCCTATGGCACAATTGAGGTAGAACATCCTGAGAAGGGAATTTTTAAGGTTAATGGGCAAAGATTGAAGTTATACCTTGGAGATAGTGAGTGCTTCGAAGAGAGGGAGGAGATTAATCTCCTCTTGGCATCTACTTAATCCTGTTATACATCTCTTTCGTCTAGCTAAAGACGTTAAACAAAGCAACTTTTGAGAGGCATTTTGTGCCCGATTTTTATTTTTTATTTTTTTTACGTTAGCTTTATGATTGAGCATGAGTTCCTACCTTTTTGTGTTTGTTTGTAGGTTATAGGAGTTGAAAAGGAGGTGATTGGAAAGCTTCGTGGAGTAAGGAACGTCAACGAAACATGGCGAGGATCAAATCACTTAAAAAAATATATGTGGAGAAACACCACGCCCTTGCCATGGGGCGTATGAAGGCAAAAGAGGCGACAACTTGGAAAAATTCTAACTGATATACTACCACGCCCCTTGCCACGAGGCGTGATGGAGGGCGTATCAACCCAGAATTATCTATAGAGTCCACAACGGGTGTGGTGGAGGGTGTATCAAGAAAAATTTTCTAGGTAATATTAAAAACTTCGAGAAATGTACGACAAAAATTCAAATATTTAAAAGCATAAATGTTATTTTATTTTGTGATAATAATAGGTTTTAAAAAATTTAAACAAATAGAAGAACAAATTCTCTGAAATATAATTTTCAAACAATATTAAGTTAAATAATGAAATTACTTTAAATTATAGATTTAGGAATTTTAAATGAAAATTTTGAGTGAATATTTATATTCGGGATAATTAGATTAACTTAGATGTAAGCTTTCGTAATAAAATGCTAAAAATATAAAAATTTAAAGATATCTTTGTATACGTGCGAAATGCAAAAAATAGAGACATTACAATATAAAATATAATATATATATATATATATATATATACAAAAAAAAAATCTACTACAATGTCTTTTCTCTAGACTAGACGTGACGTACGGCAACATAGCAGGTGGCATAGCAGCAGCTGCCTAGCCATCCTATCTTGCACCCCCTACCGTCCCTTCTTTTCTTTTCTTTTCTTTTCTTTCTTCCTCTTCCCTCTCCTCTATCTTCTTCACTTCTTCTTCCTTTTCTTTTATTTTTTTTCCTTCCTTCTGCGTGGTGTCTTCCCTTCCCGATCGTCCTTGCCCCGCGTTCCCTCCTTCTTCCCACTCCCACTCCGACACAACAATTGCAACCATAATGAACCACACCAGCAATGATAGCAACAACGGACAACGTTCAGGCGAGGTTCACCGACCGAAACAGTGATGATATGGTTATGGATGCTCCGGTTGGTGGGTGCTAAAGGAGGTGCATGGTGGGTGGCTGAGTGCGTGGTGTGTGCAAAGGAGGATGACAACAATAACATTGGCGAACCAGCAACAACAGTTGGCTGTTGCAGTGAGAAAGTGGAGAAGGGAATCCTTAATGCGAGCTAGACGGTTATGTCGGGAAGGTGTGAGTGGCTATGGAAATAAGGACGATGACATGTCCTATGAGGATGATGTGATTTCGAGGAGGAGCAACCTGTTTTGGAAGCTTGAACTTCGGCACCCACTCCCACTCCGACACAACAACGACAACCATAACGAACCGCACCAGCAATGATAGCAACGACGGACAGTGTTCAGGCGAGGTTCACCGACCGAAACAACGATGATATGGTTATGGATGCTCCAATTGGTGGGTGCTAAAGGAGGTACATGGTGGGTGGCTGAGTGTGTGGTGTGTGCGAGGGAGGATGACAACAATAACATTGGCGAACCAGCAACAACAGTTGGCTGTTGCAGTGAGAAAGTGGAGAAGGGAATCTTTAGTGCGAGCTAGATGGTTATGTCAGGAAGGTGTGAGTGGCTATGGCAATAAGGACGATGACATGTCCTATGAGGATGATGTGATTTTGAGGAGGAGCAACCTGTTTTGGAAGCTCGAACTTCGGCAGCTACTAAAGGATTAAAGGCTATGGTTTCGAATAAAGGGAGAAGGAGCGAGGGGTATGTGTGGCGGTGTGCGGGATGTAGGAGGATGTGTGTGTGTGTGTATGAGTGACGGTAGGTGGTGTGTGTGTAAGGGTATATGTATATGTGGGTGAAGGTGTGTGGTGTGTAAGAATGTGTGTGTGTGTGTGGGTGAAGGTGTGGTGTGTGTAAGGATATGTGTGTGTGTGGGTGAAAGAGTACGGTACGTAAGGGTATGTGTGTGTGTGGGTGAAGGTGTGCGGTGTGTAAAGATGCGTGTATGTGTGGGTGAAGGTGTGTGGTATATGTGAAGATGGGTGTATGTGATGTGGGTGTTGTGTGTGTATGTGTGGGTGAAGGTGTGTAGAGTGTAAGGATGTGTATATATGTGGGTGAAGGTATGTGGTGTATGTGATGGTAGGTGGTGTGTGTGTATGTGTGGGTGAAGGTTTGCGGAGTGTAAGGATGAATATGTGTGTGGGTGAAGGTGTGTGGTGTGTGTAAGGATGGGTGTATGTGACGGTGGGTGGTGTGTGTGCAAGGATGTGTGTAAGTGTAGGTGATGGTGTGTGGTGTGTGTAAGGATGTGTGTATGGGTATATGATAGTGTGGTGTGAGGGTGTGTGTATGTGTAGGGAAGGAGGAACTAAGTGTGTAATATGTGTGGGTATGTGTGTATGTGCAAGAGGTGATGTAAGGTGTGTGGTATGTGTATGTGGTGTGTGCAGCATGTGTGTGTATATGGGTGGTGTGGTGTATGCGGTATGTGTGTGTATGTAGGATGATAGGTGGTGTGTGCGAAAGGGGTGTATGCATATAGACGGTGTGTAGTGTGTGAGGATTGCTGTGAGGTGTGTAAGGGTGTGCGTATATAAGTATGGAGGGTGTGAGATGTGTGGAGTATGTGTATAGGTGTATGGAAGGTGTAGGGTATGTAGACATGTGTGTATATGGATGGTGTGTAGAGTATGTAGTATGTGTGTATATATATGAAAGACGTATGTTGTATGGGTATGTGTATATGTATATGAAAGGAATGGTGTATGTAGGTATGTATGTATGTGTATGAGATGATGTTTGGTGTGTGAGCATGTGGGTTTGGGTATAGAAGGTGAATGTAGTGTGTACAAGGTATGTGGGTGCGGGTGTATTGGTGGTGTAAGGTGTATGTAGAGTATGTGATGGGAATCTACCTTGTGGTCCTAGCAGTCGGGCAACCTGATTTAGATATATGATCCAAATTGTCTAACATGTGTTCATTTCTCTATCTAATAACGTTTGATTTGCACTATAGTAGGTGCAATGATCAGTCTTTATAGGATGCCAAATAATCTACACTGTTAATTAAATTGGGAACATCATCGAACTCACATCCAACGGTCCACAATGAATTCAATTAACTTATAATTAACAAATCATTAATAATTACTTAATTTTATAACTAATTGTACAAAACCATTTATATATTTTATATTTACAATCAACACAGAATTTTTCACTAATTATTTTTCTATTAATTATTTACTTACATATGAACGACTAATCATTACTAATTAATAGTTAATTAACAATAACTTATTTTAACAATTACATTTATGAAAATACATTATAATAACATATAAACATAATTTATTTGCTAATCTTAATTAATCATATATTAACAACTAATTAATAATTAATTAAAAATAACTACTATTTCAACAAAAATTGTAGAGTACATATAGTTACACGTATTTTTTTTTTTGCATTTATTTGAAGTAGTATAATAGTAATAAAAATAATTTTTTCTTAAGAAAATATATTGAGATCTTGATGAAAATATTTCTATACACGTATTTCAATAAAGCATAACCTACGTGAAACAGAAATTATGACAACAAAAATTTGCAAGTAATGAGATAGAGTGAAATTTGCAGAGAAAATTAAAAGATAAGAATATGAACATATAAATTGAGGATTCGTATTTATATTATAAATTATTGGTGCAAATTTTTTCTTATATATTATAAATAATATGTTATGATATTATATAAATTTACTATATCACTTTTATAAGTTTGTAGTAATACTTTTCTAATAATTTTATAAATTTACAATAATTTTTTTCACAACTTTATAGGTTTATAGATACATAAGGAAAAAAAAATCATTAGAACTTGTACTGAGGTCTGCACCTTTAGTATGTTTGAAGGTGTAGATCTCGTTCGCACCTTTTGTAGTGGAGTACAAATTCTACTTAAAGCGTGTAGTACAAATTGTACTAAAAGCGTAGATTGAGTCTGTGTTTTCAGTTTAAAATTTTTTATTAACCTTAAAGTCGCAAATAACGTTTGTATTTTCGAAACTTATTTTATGAATAATTATTTGAGATATAATATTTACTTAATTTTTTTTAAATTACAATATTTAAGTTCATAATAATATGATATCATAGAGTTATCCTAAAAGTAGCTCTCTCACTTTGATATTATAGAAGGGCTATTATCAAGTAATAGTTACAATTTTCTTTGCAAAGCAAATAGCACCTAAGTCACATAAAAGAAAAAAGAAGAAGATAGCACCTAATGATTGGAGGGCCAAGAGAGATTAAAATAGAGAAAGTGTAATAACTTTAAAAGAAGAAAAGAATAATAAAAGATTAAAAGATAGAAAATGGAAAAACTACACTCATGATGTAGTAGTTATATAAATTTAATTAAATGATTATATTATTTTACAACTAAACAAATAAACTAATATAATATCGAAGGATTATATTATTATTTATCTTTTTAAAGCACTTTAAGTTAAACTCATTACAAGGAAAAAATAAATATTAAAATTATTTATATATATACTTGTAGTTTTTATTTAAGAGATACATTTTCTTAAATAAATAATAAACCTTTAAGAATGGTTGTAACTTTTATAGAATTTAGAATTTTCTATCGTTCCGTCTGTATTTTTAATATGAATAGTTTAATATTTAATTTATATTGATAATAAAAATTTAATATATATAATTAAATAATAATATTAAAAACTAGATCGATTTAATTAAAATAGTAAACAGAATTTATAAAAAATCTTATCTAATTTAAATATAAAATAACATAACTCTTCATATTTATAATATTTTAATTAAATATTTTGGAATGTTATAGTTATTTTTAAATAGTGCGCCATAAAAAAATAACGTGAAACGGCAACATATTGTATTTTATTGGTGAATAATGATAGTTTCAATTTTTTTTAGAGTTTTTAACCTTAGCTTATAATAATTTATACATACACGTCGTTAATATGTTAATCATGATAAACTTACATGTTGACAAAACGAAGTTAATTTAACAAATTAGCCCTTGTAACTGAAAATTGCAACAACGAAACAATCCAGTTAAAGGAGATCGGCTTTTATCAACTAATCGGTCGCTTATCTTTTTCCTTTTGAGCTGTTGGTGCTCTTGCTCCTCCACCACCTCCGCAAAAGCAGCCTCGTCCTCTCCATGGCTAACCGTTACAATCTAGGGTTAGGGTTGGGTTTAGGGTCAGATGTTCTGAAATACTCCACTACGGCATCTTCAGCTATGTCTCTTTACCCTAGCCCTAGTTCTAACCTCAAGCAGAACGAATCCCTTAACCTTAGGTACTACTCATCCTTCCCCGATGTTGGTCTCGGCTCTTCTAGCCGGCAGCACGATACGGATTTAGATTCCATTGTGCCTGGAATCAAGCGTTCCTTTCAAGGTTAGTTGCCTCTTTCTGATTGATTTGATATATAAGTATTGTACTTTTTCATTTTTTTTCCTGGACTTCAATTTATAGTTTCATCGTTGCTTGGTTATCTGCATCAGTTGGTCGCAATAATGGGATTGCGTCGCTTTCTTGATCTCCTGCGTAACCTGATAATAACATTGCAAATTTAATTTAATTAATTATTTTTTTTTGGGGGGGGGGGGGGGGGGGGGGGGTGGGTGTTGTTGCAAATGATAACATTGCACTTGCGCCGAGGGTTATTGAGCACAGCAAATTCATAATTTAATTGATGGGAGTAAATCACTTTGTCAGTAGCGCA
This sequence comes from Laguncularia racemosa, assembly GCA_037954665.1. NCBI lineage: Eukaryota > Viridiplantae > Streptophyta > Magnoliopsida > Myrtales > Combretaceae > Laguncularia > Laguncularia racemosa. Next base: position 41,330 of record JBBMOL010000593.1, read on the forward strand.
GTTAAATGTAAATTGTACACACTCCGGTACAAAACCTTTGGCTATCTCGATTGCATCTACATGGTGATTTTTTCACAGCCCCCACTGACTTTGCTTTCATTATTGCTGTGGGTTTCATGGTTTCAGTTATGGAGCTTCCCTTCCATTTTCACTCGCTCGACTTTCAGTGTTCTTCTACTTATCTAAATCGTTTCTTCCAAGAATCAGTGCTCTACTCTGAGGCTTTATTTGCGGTCAAATACATTAACAGGCTTTTTATACGATCTTATCTTTTAATCTTCAAGAGGATACAGTATATAAATATGCTATATTTTGTTCTTATTTATTCACATATTCTCCCTTTTGTAGATATTTAATTTTCACATCTAAGTCCTTATGGTTTCTGCATCAGTTGAGGTGTTGCCATTTTGAAACAAATCTTACCTACTTTTCCCTTGTATTACATGGTGTTAACTTCCTTATTGGTCCTTTTGGCAAACCCAATTTTGGCTTTTCTAGTGTTAAGATGACCATCTGAAAATGGCAGCTTATGGAAACATTTCTTTTGTTCCATTGAAGTTTCATTCTGTTGTGGGTCTTTCAGCTAAACCATTTTCAGTATTTCTACTGTTAAGAAACTACTATTTTTAATGACATTATGTTCAGGTAAAGGTAGCTTGAGAGTCTGCCATGGGTTGTAATGATTGTTTAGTGTCTAAAATAATGGTTCATTACTTTGAAAAGCATTACTTCTATTCGTACTTAATGATATATACATTACATACATACATATACATATGTTATATGTATTTTTTTAATATATATTCTTTTGCTATTTTCAAGTGTATACTTATCTACTATCTATTATAGCGCTCTACCATCCGAATCTATTGGGCACCCAAAGCACAATTGAGCAACCTGAAGGTTGGTTTACAACTGAATTGTTATCAAAGCGTCCTAAATCCGAGAGTGCGAGCAACATGTCTATATATCCTCAGAGGCCTGGAGAGAAGGATTGTGCTTACTATATGCTTACAAGAACTTGTAAATTTGGACCTACCTGCAAGTTTGACCATCCTATTTGGGTTCCTGATGGTGGAATCCCAGATTGGAAAGAGGTGACAATTTATTCCTATGTCTATAAAGTCATGATATCACGTATCAACATTTCAATCTAGCTCTATCATTTGGCAGCTTTTGGCATTTTCATCTACATGTCCATTATATATGCAATGATTTGGTGGGAAAAAGCACTGTCCAAGTAAATTACCCAAAAAAGCATTACCCTTGTACATAACTAAATCATGTCCATTGCTCAGTATTTCTTACTCATGTTTTCATGTTTTTCATTGTGGGCACGTTGCTGTTTCTATCCCCTAGCTAGTCTAGTTACATGTTGTTTTTAAATTTACTAAAAAGATTTGTTGAAGTCTCTTAATGCTTATTTGGTAACACCACTGGTTCTTTTATATGGGTCTTGTTAACAGGTGTCCTCAAGCATGACCCTAAAAAGAAAGTTTTCATGCTTTCTAACACTGGTTACACACTTTGCAAAAAAAAAAACAAGTGCAATGAAAGTTAAAAAGTTTCTTGGTTTCTTAACATGTACCTTGGGGTGCCCATTAACATTTCTTTCTTTCTTTTTTTTTTTTTAAAATATATATTTAAACTCTATAATTTTTGATGAATTTAATGTGATCTATGAAACATTGACCTAATGATGGATTTTGGAAATGACAATTAATTTTGGCTTAAAATTGCATAAGTTATATAGCCACCCTACAAAATTTAGGCATGATTGCAAATGCATCCCAAAAACTATTTAAAGACTTGCCTTCATCTCCATAATCTTCGAAAATATGCGCTTACATTCACTAATGTAGCTGTAGCTCCCAAAAACATTGCTCCAAGATCCATAAATGGCAAAGTTTGGTTGTTTACTAATGGTTGGGGAAGTAAATGCATACTTTTAAAAAGTTGGGGAAAGGTGAAGGTTTCTGGGAGTTTAAGCCATCTATCCATACTTGACTAATAACTTTGGACATATATTTGTAGTTTGCCCAAGAAGTTATCTTTCTTTTAAACATACTTCTTCTTGAGGATCATCTCCAATGATCATTTGCATTTAGGCTAAGTACTCAAGGAAGCCTTTTGAGGCGCCTTAATTTCTAAAAACAAGAGATTTCATCTTTCATTATTTTTTCTGCTTAGGCTGTAAGGCAACCAAGTCATTCCACAGGGCTTTTGTAGTGGACTTATTGAAAATAGCTAAACCTTTTGTTCTTAGCTTTTTATGTGATAAGGAGGATGAAACTAGAAAAGAAAAATGAAAAAAAGGTAGAAAATAATTTATTTAGCAATTCTTTAAAATGATATGTTTCTGTTATGCCCTTTAAGCACGTGTATTCTAGAAAGAAAAAACGGAAATAATTGAATTGTTTTCATAGTTAGTTAGTATGTTTCTTTTTGAATGAAAAGATGCATGTTAGAGTGCCTAAGTGGCAAATAGGCACGACATACTTCTGGCAATGTTTGTATATGTGTCAAAAGACAACGTAAGCAGTTGGGAGGAGTTGTAACTGCTCTGTATTGAACAGTATTTGAATAATGGAATTGGGAAAAATATGCCCAGATTGTTGTTTCCTAAAATTTATCTAATCTTTTTCCTAGAGATCAAGGGTCCTCTCTTAAGTAGCCCTAAACACATAATCATAGGTCGTTTTGGTAGGAAGAGAAGTAAGGACACAAGGTTACTGCAAGAGGAAATAAGTTGCAGTCATCCTATAACTCGGTCTCAAGTTCGATCCGCTAACAAATTGGTATTAGAGCCAATGGAAGAAATCAAGCAACTACAACAACAGTTCGAAACCTTCTTGTTGATGTATAAAGAGGATCCGGAAAGAATCAAGTCAGACAACAGCAAAAGGGTGTGGAAATTGCGAGTCTATCATAAGGGGGTTATGGTTCTCATGTGGTTGATGGAAACTTGGATAGTGGAATACATAACCGAAGGACTAATGAGGGCAAGAACTGCCAAAGTAGCAACTCTGGCAGAGGCGTCGTGACTCCAAAATTCTCCAAAATTGATTTTCCCAAGTATGATGGGAATGTCGACCCTATTGGTTGGTTGAATCGTTGTGAGCATTTTTTTGGACATCAGAAGATAGCAGCAACAGACATGGTTGAGTTAGTTGCGTTCCACATGGGAGGAGATGCGTAACTTTGGTTCTTGAAGTTGGAGAGAGAAATTCAAGAATTGACGTAGGAGGAGTTCAAAAGGATGTGGAACCTTCGATTTTGACCCCCCTTAAGTGCAAATAAATTGGGAGAACTTGCTAAATTATAGCAAACTGGAGCGGTGGAATCTTACCAGTGGCGATTCGAGCAATTGGCCACCTACACCACTTGTTACCGCAAGTTGAAATCACATTTTTAATCAGTAGGTTAAAGGATTATATTGCCATAGAAGTGGAACTGCACCAACCTCAAAATCTGAACCAGGCCACGGCTTTAGTGTGTCTGTATGAGAGAAGAGGCGTCCATTTCATCAAGGACGAAGCAACCTCATCCAGGAGAACTTTCACTCCACCTATTTCCAATAATAGGAGCCCTTATGTTTGTAGGCTAAGTAGGTTGGAACTGGTGAGTAGAAGAGAAAAGGGACTTTGTTTCAATTGTGATGAGCCTTTCACTGCTGGACATAAATGTAGGAAAAGTTTTTGGCTGGAACTAGAAGAAGAGCCTAGTTTGGATTCGCTGGAAGAGTCTGATCCCACAGAAGATACTAAAGGGGAATTAGAAATATCCTTATAAGCAATGGTTGGACTTCTGCAGCCAAGAACAATGAAGATACAAGGGGTGATCAAAGGTCATTCCATCTTAGTCTTGGTAGATTCTGGAAGTACCCACAGCTTCATTAGTTCAAGTCTGGTACAATTAATTCATCTGCAAGTGGAACCTAAGGATTGTTTGAAGGTGGTAGTAACTAATGGTGAATGTGTACAAAGTCTGGGGATCTGCAAAAATGTTGCCTTGCAAATTGAAAATAATTCTATCGTCGTAGATTTATATATTCTTACCATTATGTGGAGTTGAAGTGGTATTAGGGGTAAATTGACTTAAATCCTTAGGCACAATTACTTGGAATTTTTCTTCCATGAAGATGAAATTTATCTTACATGGGAAGCAAATCTCTTTTGGCAGAATTGCTGATAGAACAGTCCCTTTTGAGGTTGCAATTATGCAAAATGCAGCTGATCGTGAAAGAGATTTGAAGTTGCTGGTGGCAGAATTTTCTCCGCTTCTTAATAGCACAATAGGTCTTTCACCTCGGAGATCACCAAATTCGTCAAAAGCAAGGAACACTTCCAGTAGTGGTACGCCCATATTGCTATCCCCACAACCAGAAGGATGAAATTGAAAAGCAATGCAAAGAGATGTTAGTTAAAGGCATTATTCAACCTAGTCAATCTCCTTTCTTGTCTCCTGTTTTGTCAGTCAAGAAGCTCGATCAAATGTGGAGGTTTTGTGCTGACTACCATACTTCAGATGACAAGACTATCAAAGATAAGTTTCCTATACCTGTTATGGATGAATAATTAGAGGAATTGCATGGAGCATGTTATTTTTCAAAGCTGGATTTATGTTTTGGATATCATCAAGTTTGAATGCATCCATCAGATATTGATAAAACTGCATTCCGTGCTCATCATGGCCACTTTGAGTTTCTAGTCATGCTATTTGGTCGAACTAATGCTCCATTGACATTTCAAGCACTTACGAATAAGGTGTTTAAGGGGTATTTGAGAAAGTTTGTCTTAGTATTTTTTGACAACATTTTGATCTATAGTTGTTCATGGGTGGAGCACTTACAACACATTAAAATGGTTTTCCTGGTTCTCTAAAGCATCAGTTGTATTTGAAGCAATCAAAGTGTATCTTTGCACAAATGACAGTGTTGTACCTTGGTTAAATCATTTCAGGCAAAGGGGTTCAAGCAGATCCTAAAAAAATTGAGATGATGTTAACTTGGCCATGTCCTAATTCCGTTAAGGCATTAAGAGGATTCCTTGGTTTAATAGGATATTATTGGAAATTTGTTTAGAATTATGGTTTAATTGTAGCCCCTGTAACATAACTTTTACAAAAAAATAGTTTTTTTTTTTGGGAATGAACAAGCTGAATAAGCTTTCTTGGCTTTAAGGGATGTAATGACCAAATCTCCGATATTGGCTCCTCTTAATTTTGATGTGGAATTTGTAGTTGAATGTGATGCCTCGGACATTGGGATAGGGGCGGTTCTTCAGCAATACACACGTCTTATTGCTTTTTATAGCCAACCGTTTGCATAGTGACATCTTAAACTCTCAGCTTATGACAAGGAACTCATTGGGTTAGCTAAGGCCATACCGCATTGGAGAGCTTACTTATGAGGCCGTAAGTTTGTGGTGAGAATAGACCATTATAGTCTCAAATTTCTTCTTGAGTAATGAGTCGCTATTTAGTAGATGCTCTATTGCGCAAGAATGACCAAGAGAGTTTGCTGTCCTCTATTTCTTGCCCACAAATACAAATTTTCGACTCCGTTAAATAGGAAAACCGTGATCATCCAGAGCTGCAACAGATTATCCAGCGCATTGAACGGCAGGAGCTAGATCAGCATTAGAGCTTCAAAGAGGGTTTGATCTTCTACAAACAGAAAATTTATGTCCACCAAACATTGGCCCTTTGTACTACCATTATTGTGGCTATCCACAACAACACACATGAAGGATATCAGAAAATATTATTCAGAGTGACACGTGACTTCTTCTGGAAAGGACTCAAGAAACAAGTTCAAGATTTTGTATGTGCTTGTTTAATATGCCAAAAGAATAAAAATGACCATCTCAAACCAACCAGGCTTCTTCAAACACTCCGAGTTCCTCACCAAATTTGGTTCGACATATCAATAGATTTTATTGATGGGTTGCCCTCCTCTTATGGCAAATCAGTTATGTTAGTAGTCATTGATCGTTTATCAAAATATGCCCACTTTTTTATCTCATCCTTATACTGCAATTTCAATTGCTCGAGCATTCTTCGATAGCATTATACGCCTTCATGGAATTCCTAAAATGATCGTGAGTGATAGAAATGCTGCCTTCACTAGTGTTTTCTGGCGCGAGCTCTTCAAATTATGTGGCACTAAGCTTTTTTTTTTTCCTCAGCCTACCATCCCCTTCAAACGGAAGTCACTAACCACACCATTGAAATGTTTTTGAGATGTTTTGTAGGTGATCATCCTAAGAAATGGATTGACTCGATTTCTTGTGCAGAATATTGTTACAACACAGGTTATCACTCCACTTTGAAATCCACACCATTTCAAATTGTAGATGGATGGGCTCTACCACATCTTCTCAACTACTGTCCAGGCTCCACCAAGTTGAAAGTGGTAGAACAAGCTCTTCTCAACTGTGATCAGATCGTTCAACAGGCTAGAAATTAGCTCCTACAAGCATAACAACGTATGAAGAACACATATGATGCTACACATCGAGATCTTCAATTTCATACTGGTGACTTGGTCCTCCTCAAATTACATCCCTATCGTCAACAATCCTTGGCCATTGAGAAGTATACTAAGTTATCTCCTCGTTTCTATGGCCCTTTTACCATCATTGAAAGGATTGGATCAGTCGCGTATCACCTCCAGCTTCCTGATTCAGTTTGCATTCACTTGATGTTCCATGTATCGTGTTTGAAGAAATTCCATGGGTAGCTCTAGATCAACTTTCACTTCCAAACACCTACTCGGTGTTCCATGTCTCACTCTCTCTCATATGTAGGGTTCCTGTGATTGATTCAACTTTTACCCGTTTATTTTTATGGGTTACAGTTAACTGTATTTGAATCTTGATAGCTCAGCGATGTATGTATGGACATGCAATTGACATGTTTAAAATTTCTAAGTTAGTAGGTGTTTGTCCTAAAAAAAAAGGACGTGTTATTCCAACACCACAAGCGATTCTTGAGATACTCATCCATTGGCACAATTATTCTCCCTTTGAAGCTTCTTGGGAAGATGCCAACCTGATCAAGCTTCGCTACCCTAACTTTGCACCCATGAGGTCTTGCGCGTTCTTGAAGGGGGGAAGTAATGTTATGCCTTTAAGCACGTGTATTCTAGAAAGAAAAAACAAAAATAATAGACTTGTTTTCATAGTTAGTTAGTATGTTTCTGTTTGAATAAAAAGATGCATGTTAGAGTGCCTAAGTGGCAAATAGGCATAACATACTTCTGGCAATGTTTGTATGTGTCAAAAGACAACGTAGGCAGTTGGGAGGAGTTGTAATTGCTCTATATTGAACAGTATTTGAATAATGGAACTGGGAAAAATATGCCTAGACTGTTGTTTCCTGAAATTTATCTAATCTTTTTCCTATAGATCAAGGGTTCTCTCTTAAGTAGTGCTACACACATGATCATAGGTTGTTTTGGTAGGAAGAGAAGTAAGGGCACAAGGTTACTGCAAGAGGAAATAAGTCGCAGTCGTCCTATAACTCGGTCTCAAGTTCAATCTGCTGACAGTTTCCTATTTTGATTAATAACCTATTTGGAATTTCGTGATCCTCCACATATGTTGTTGCAGTTTCTTTCCTTCTTTGATTTTTAGCTATTAGAATTGTGAATTAGCCTCTTTCTTTTACAACAATATAATGGCCATTCTAAAGAACAGGGTATTGAGTTCTTGCTAGGCATAAACTAAGTTCATTTTCAAGGAGTGGTCAGGATTAGATCTCCTCTGCAGATCCATTTCGTGGGCTTTCATCAAGTCCCAGTTAAGTGGGCACTGGTGGTATCCCACCAGATGGAGGAACGGTTCAATCTCCAACTTCTTTATCACCTATCCCTGACCACCCCTGATTTAAGCTATATATGTACGAGTCAAACTGCCAACTAAGCAATATATGTATGAGTCAAACAGCCAACTTCTACTCAAACTAGCCACAGATACCTTCTTGTTTGAATAGATGCCAAACAAGTTTAATAAGTTGACAAATTCAAAGAAGAGATATGAGGAGCTTATTGTATTATCCATTTGGCTAGAAGTCATCATTACCTGTTATCACCCTCATCCACGAGTGTACTGCAAAATGAAGAAGCACTAGCTAGAATATGCATGTCTGTTCTTATTTGATTTTGTTAGTTTTTGTTGCTAGTGTTATATGTTTGTTGCTCCTTTGTGATATGTTTTAGTGGTCAGAGTTGGTACAGTGGCACAAGTCAGTTGTTAGTCATGTTGTTATTGGTGTAAAAGGAAGAGAGATAGGGACAGCAGTTATCATGTAGATACTGCCACTGCACTGTACCCTTAAGGAAAAAGAATGAGAAGAAAAGGCCAAGTCCTATTTCTGGAAAAGAAACTTCATATCTGTTTTTGAGGAGATTTGAGTTTCTCTCTTTGATTGAGACCTAAATAGAAGATTGTATGGTTATCTCTAAATTGAGCCCTAGTAAAGACATCATTGGGTTCTCTCTTGACGAGCCCAAACATTACTAGTTCAAGTTGATCCTGTAACATAGCCTGGGAGGCATAACATCGCAATTATTAAGTGGACATAGCATATTACTATTTATAATTAGATTTTCTTGGATATGTAGTTGATTTTATGACTAGCTTTAACATGCTTAGTATGTGATTTTTCTGCAAGGTTAGTGTTCAAGGTCACACGAGTCTGCTCTTCACTTTAATCTCGAATGAGGTCATCATCTGCAGATAAGCTGGGTGTTTGTAAACTTGTCTTAAGGCTTGGGGTTATTATGTACCGTTGGGCTAGGTCTATGTGGTGGTAGTTTATGGTGGCTTAGGTCTATGTGGGGTTATTAAGTAAAGTCAGTTGAGGATCTAAAGAGGTGGTAGTTCATCAGATGGCAATGTTAGCAGATTAGGTCATTGGAAAGCAGGGAAATCAGAATGTAATTCATTCATCATTTCATCAGGTTATGAGGATTTGGTATTTTCCCATAACCACCTAAGAGATTCATGATGCATATATTTGAGACCAGAAGCTCTTTTTTTCAACTAAAATTTGTTACATAGCTCGATCTAAGACTGGTTGAGCATCATTTTACACAGCAAATAGAACACTTCTCCTTTTACCTTTAAATCCACAAGTTTCAGCAGAAGGTAAACCTTTCAATATGTTGGCTTTCGGATGAAAAGAACTTAGATAAAGGAGGAAGGATATGAAGGAGCTTTTATAAATGATAGAGCTTACACTATCCTGCAAGTCAAGTCATTGGTAATTCATTGTGTCGACAAGTAGTGAGGATTCTGAATTAATCATCAAAGAGATTCATGTGGCATCCATTTGAGATTAGGGCCTTTTATCTGAACTTTTACTTGTTACACAGCATGATCTACTACTATCCATATATTATTTTCTACAGCTAATGGCATGCCCCCTTGTGCCTTTAAATCCAAAGGTATCAGCAAAGCACCAATTGTAATAATAAACTTTTGAATATGTTGGCTTGAGGATGATTAGAGCTTTAGATATAGGAGTGTGGTCATAGAGGAGCATGTGGAGTTGATGGAACTTATTTTAATAGCTATGTAGAGAGAGAATAAAGAAATGAAAGATACTTAAAATATCGAAGCAAAGCCTATTCACTAAGTAACTAAATCTAAATTCTGTCTTTATTTTTTCCTCTTTTGTAATTTTATTTTCTTTTCTTGTTATATTTCCATTTGTTTTATTTTTTTGACAATAGTATAATACCCCATATATATCCTTCATGGTGTGAAGCAAGAAATAGAACTTGAATACTGTTTTATCTCTCTCTCTCTCTCTCTCTCTCTCTCTCTAAGTTTGTCCATTTTTTTTTTTAAATATTGATAAAAAAGAGAGTAATCAAATTTCTAGTTTTTGTATTTGCTTATGAAACCAAAAAGTAAGAGAGAGAAAATGCTCCCTCTCTTCTTAGGATACCTGCCCTGTTCGTCCCTTGTCCCTAGCCTGGTTTGGTTTTGTTGCTGGCTAGACCCCTTCGATGAGGAGCGGCTCTCCTCGCAGGAGCTCAAGGGGGAGGTCAGTAATTGTTGGGCGACCATTTTCCAGCTAGTTTCTTTCAAAATCAAGATGACCCAAGCCTAGTGGTGGACCTAGCTGTGGATGAGAAGGTGGTCGACATGACTATACCTTTCGAGTCATCTGGCCAAAAGCAGGAATACCTAGCTAAATCGGTCTTCTCTAGGCTAGGTCAGGTCGCACCAAGGGCTTAGACGACCACGAAAAGAGATGTCCTGGAGCAGAGCTTCTTAACCTTCAGAAATACCACCATGGAAGTTGTCAAGGAGCTTCTAGACGGAATTGAAGGTGGAAACCTTACTGGAAACTTCGTCAGAAAATCGCCATAGCATTTTTTTGCAGTCTCTGGCCATATATTGTTAGCACGTGTTCTGGACGGAATTCAAGTTGGAAACCTCACTGGAAAACCATTGCAGCATCCTCCCGCATCCTCCGGCCATGTACCACCAGCATGTGGTTGTCCTTCTCACCATATCCCAAAGTCTTATGCCTAAGCTTGTACACCGCAAGATCGGGCACCAACTCCTAACTTCCAGTTAAACTTTTTTCCTCTGGTAAGCAAGGGCATGGTCCCCAGAGTTGAGATTCCTCAGGAATTTGAAGATGATGGAGCTGATTTCCATTGCTCTACTTTGGTTGGATACTTTCTCAGCTGTAAAATGCTTCTCTCTTGTCTAACAAATGACGTTTAGGCTATGGAAGGACTTTAGGATTCTTAACGTCCTAGGTAATATGGAAGGCTTCTACTACTATTGATTTGCAAAGGATCAAGACCTCTCCTTAGTTCTTGAAAAAACTCTATTTTTCTTGAAAAGACTCTTAATATTACGGAAGTGGAGGAAAGGAATGCCTTTGGAGAGGCCCTAACCAACGAATATCCCAATGTGAATTGTTTTCAACTATATCCCTTGTGAGTTCCTTAACCTAGGGGGTATTTGTCGTATTGCGAGTGGAGTTGGTGTTCTAATCAAGGTCAATACCTTAACTGTTCACTGTCAAAGACCAAATTAAGCTTGTGTTCTTGTGGAAATTGGTGCAACAGATGAATTTACTGATCAACTCGAAGTTGAGAGGTTGGATGGCTCTATTGCACGTGTTTTTGTTGAATTCCAATGGTTGCCTCCACGGTGCCTAACTTGTAAAGTCTTTAGACACTCTTGTAGCACGGCGGTGAAGAGTAGAAACCAAGCCACCACGGGTAACTCCAAAGTAAAAGTTGATAAATGGATTCTAGTTAATCGTAAGGGCAAGCAAATGACATTGCAAGTAGTCCCCAAACACAAAACACATTACGAATATTGAAGGGTGTGAAGAAGTGGTTTCTCCCTTAAAGAATCTTTGTGGTCACAGCCAAGTTGAGAAGAGGCTGAGCAAGAGTTGCACCATGAAGAAGTGCAAGAATTAGGGGATGAGCATATTGTGGAGGCTCCAAATGATAACAAAGACCCTAGACGTGTTGGAAACAGAGGAATTTGTTGGGGAAAACCCAGATCATGTTTAGATTGCGGAGCAACTTGAGTTGTTCAAAGAGGATGAGATTAGGGTGATGGAGGAAATGGAGAACACCCCTCTTTAGAAATTTTTGGTAAGAAAGCAGAGGGACTCAAGTACTAGTTCCGGGAGTAGTAGAAGCTTCGGTTCTTTTGGGAGACATAAGAAAAAAGCACCGCAAGAGGAGGTGTACATTTATGTGAATGCCTATTCTTCCTTACTTATTATGAATATTGCTACATGGAACATAAGTGGTTTAAATGACCTCATCAAAGCTGCACAAGTTAGGAAAACTTGTAGTGAGCATGGAATTTTGTTAATAGGTTTACTTGAAACAAAGTGAACTTGTCAAATGAACCTAGCTTCTAGAGAATTTTGGGAACTCAATGGTCCTTTGCTGTTAATACTCATGCTAGGAAGCATATTTGGTTGGCTAGAACTTGAGACTTTAGGATGTTCGTGTGCAAATTCAACACCTGTAGTTCATGCATTGCTTTATAACCAATTTTGTCTATGGAGGTAACAATAATAGGGAAAGAGGAGCTCTATGGGCTGGTATTCTATCCTTTGCACCTTCTATGGGTTTGAAACCATGGTTAATCCTTGGGGACTTTAATATTATTAGATTCCCTTATGAGAAAAGGGGTGGAGTTGAAGGTATCTCAAATGTTATGAATGACTTCCATATGTTTTTGGATGAGGTTGAATTAGAAGACTTGAGATTCTCTAGAGATATCTTCACTTGGTCCAATAAGTGGGCACATAACCCAATTCTAAGGAAGTTGGATAGAATCCTGGTGAATCATCCGTGGTTAGAGGTTTTCCCTAGAACTTTGGTGGTCTTTTGCCCACCAATGTTTTCTGACCACTCTTTTGTTGTTGTCCTCATGCAACTTGGCTTTAGAGGTAAGTGAATTCCACTTAAATTCTTCAATTTTTGGACTAACCATAGAAGTATTAAGGAAGCATCGGACATTGTTGGTAAGGATCTCATAGATGCTATAAAGGAATTCTTAGTTTCAGTCTATATACTTAAAGAAATTAATTCTACAGTCATCTTCCTTGTTCCTAAAGTGGCCAACCCAACGAGAATTCCTGAATACCGCAATGTCATTTACAAAGTCATCTCTAAGTTGCTTTTAGGTAGATTGAAGCCAATCCTAACCTCCTTAGTTGGTAGGGAGCAAGTTGTTTTTGTGCCAAGACTTAGAATAAATGACATTATTTTTATTGCCTAAGAGCTCATCACAAGTTATCATATTAAAACAGAAGCCCCGAGGTGTGTGTTAAAGGTGAATCTACAGAAAGCTTATGATACAGTTAATTGGGAATTCATCCTTAAAGTTCTACAGTGCATAGGTTTTCCGAATCACTTTGGTAACCTCTTCAAGCAATGTATTTCAGCTGCAACTTTTTCTATTGTGATCAATGGGGAATTGGTGGGTTTCTTTCCTAGCACTAGAGGTCTTAGACAAGGGGACCTCATATCCCCTTAACTCTTTGTACTGGGCATGGAAATCCTATCCTCCATTTTAATCTAACTTGCTTCTCATCCTAGGTTTTCTCTACATTAGAAATGTATGATTGAGCGTTTAACCTACCTTTGCTTTGTAGATGGTCTATTAATTTTCTCCAAAGGCAATGTGGAATCGGTTTCCCTCATTCGTGACGCAATACAGCAATTCCACTCCCTTTTCGATTTGTTTGCCAATGAAAAGAAAAACAATATATTCTTCTGCAATGTCTAGAAAAGAACCAGGGATACTATTGTGCATATAACCCAATTTCAGGAAGGTTCCTTGTAAGATATCTCGGAGCTTCTTTCCTCTTGACTAAGTTGAGGAAAGAGGAAAGAGGATTGTGAGGCTCTTTAAGACTTGGCCATATAAACTCTTGGATATCAAAGTTCCTCTCCTATGCCGAACGATTGCAACTTGTTAGATCGATTCTCTTTTCTATGTAGGTATTCTAAAGTTCTGTTTTCATGATTCCAAAATTTGCAATATTGAATATAGAGAGGTTGATTAGAAACTTTCTTTGGAGTGGTAGACCTATTATATCTACCTAGGCTATAAGGTGAGATGGGAAATGGTTTGTAAGTAGAAGAAAAGTAAGAGGGTTAGGTATTCCAAATCTCCATCATTGGAATAAGGGCCCAAATTAAACATATTTGGTACTTGTGCAAGAATGGATCCAAGGGTCTATGGTTGGATTGGGTGAATTCCACCATTTTGAAAGGACATAATTTTTGGACGGTTAAAGTATCATCTATTTGCATATGGTCTTTTTTTTGGATAAGTTAATTTTATTAATATCCAAAGATGTACAGCCGTGAAGACGGGTAAACTTACATCATAGTCTCAAAGACAAAGAAGACAATAGAAAAGATAAAGAGACTACTATAAGAGCATTACAATATTAAAGAGTAAGCTCTAATTTGGTTTACAACAGAGCCTCAGTTGGGAATACGATTCCCTAGGTGTACATTGTTTCGCACTCTCCAAATACAATAAACTGTCACTGCAAGTGTGGCACACTTGTGGAAGTTGGGAGAATTGGAGTCAACTGAGGCCAGCAATAGAGATGTAACCCCTTGCCAGCTTTTGAAGCGCGCCGAGCAGTGAAGGTAGTCGCAAACCGCACTCCAGATCGAGTAGGAATAACTACAATTGAAGAAGAGATGGGAGTAGTCTTCCTGACCCTATTGGCACAGGAAGCAAGTAGTAGTAGAAGTCATGCCCCATGATTCCAACTTGTCCAGTGTGGATAGCTTATGTGACCAGGCTAACTATAGGATAAACGAGTGTCTAGGAATTGAGTATTTGTTCCAAATTACCTTAGCCCAGGTTACCAGCCGAGTTGGGAGGATGAGGAATTCATACCCACTCTTAGTTGTATATTCACCTGTAGTAAAAGGAATCTATCGAAGGCGGTCATTAACTGATGTGTCAGGATGGAGCGAGGTGGGGATCTGAATATTATTTCTTAGCACACCCTCTAGGATGCACCATTCGTTGCCTTCCATTAGGGAACAAAGTTTGGTGGTAAGAGGGAGTCCGGTACTACCCATCTCCCAAGCGCTGAATATCAAATCCAATGGGCCTATTGAAAGCCAAGAGTTTGACCAAAGAGATATAATAAGACCGTTATTAAGGTCCCAACGAAAGCAGGGACGGACTAGGCATCTAAGTTTTAGCAATTTCTTCTAAGTCCAGGAGCATGATGCAGGTGCTTTCTTTGCCTAGAAGCTTCTACCTTTCAAGAATGTGGAGTGGACCCATTCAAGCCAAAGAGTTCTCGGACCATCCTTGCATAGATGCCAAATGTGTTTTATTTGGATGGCCTTATTCCATTGGTGCAGGTCTGGTATCCCTAGACCCCCACACTTAAGTGGTTTACAGATTTCACTCCATCTAACCTTAGCCTTAGAGTAAGTATGAGGGTTTCTACTCCATAGAAAGTTCCTGAGTAAGCTATCCATCTTCCTAATAACATATTTAGAAAGTAGGAATACATTACTCCAATGGACTTGCAAGGAGATGAGGATCGACTTGATCAATTGTAATCTCCCCGCATAGGAGAGGTATCTGGACGTCCAAGACGTGACCCTAGACAACATTCTCTCAAGCAAGGCATCGTAGTCTTCTTTTCGTAGTTTAGTAGAAGAAAGGGGAACCCCAAGGTAACGCACTGGCAATTTACCTTCCTGGAACTGGGTAAATGATAGAATGGCCTCCTTTTCATCCCTAGGAATATGAGAGAAGAAGATATTGCTCTTGCTATTGTTGACCTCCAAGCTCGACATAGACTGGAACTGCTGAAGTGTCTGCTTGATCAATGATACTGACTGGAGGTTTCCTTTGGAGAAAATAAGAAGATCATCTGCAAAGCATAAGTGTGTTAGTTTCTCATTCTTGCATCTCTAGTGAAGGGTGAATTGGGGGTTCTCCGTCATCGTCTCAACTGAGTAGATAGGATCTCCATCCTCAATACAAAGAGGTAAGGAGATAACGGATCACCCTGTCTTAACCCCCTCTTACTAGGAAAATAACCCGCTAATTACTCGTTGATGTTGATGGAAAACTTTGGGTTGGTAATGCACTGCTGTATAAGGGTACATATATGGGGAGGAAAGTTCATAGCTTGGAGAGTAGCCATCAAGAAATCCCAGCTAATCGTATCGTACGCCTTTTATAGGTTTACCTTAAGGGTGCATCGAGGTGAACTTGATTGTACGCGATAGCCCGCCATTAATTCTTGAGCAAGGAAGATGTTGTCAGTGATTCTTTGCTTAGGGATGAAAGCAGCTTGCTCTTTGCCAACTTGGGTTGGGAAGACCCTCTTAATACGCTCTGCAATGACTTTAGAGATGGCCTTATAAATAACGTTGCAATAGGCAATAGGGCGAAATTCTCCTAGTCTTGATGGGTTGGCAATCTTAGGAATCGGGGAGATGATGGATGAGTTAATCTCCTTGAGTAAGTGTCCAGATGCCAAGAATTCCTTGGATGCTTCTAGAATGTCCTTACCAATAATCCCCTAGGTGTCTTTGAAGAACTTAGTAGTGTACCCATCAGGTCCTTGTGCTTTTTCATTAACTTGTGAGAAGAACCCCCAGTTAATCTCATCATCTGTAAAGGGTGACTCAGCCTCCAGGTGACCAGGTTACTGACATCCTCTAGTGTAGGGCTAGAAGGAGGACAATCATAGAGTTTCTGGAAGTGCTCCACTGCAAGTGCTTTGACCTCTGCATCCCCAAAAACCTCATTCCCATCGTCTTTGAGTAGATGATGTATGTAGCTATGGTTATGCAAGTTCCTCATGGTTTTGTGGAAGAAAGAAGTATTCCTATCCCCCAGCTTCAACCAATGTGCCCTAGATTTCTGTTTGTAAAAACTTTCCTCAGCTCCTCTCAGTAGATAATAAGCTTTATATGCATCCTTTTCCTCCTCTATAATGGACGTGTTTCCACCCCCATGGACAGCAGCTTGTAGAGATTGTAGTCTAGACTTCGCCATCTCAACCTTATCAAGGAGGTAGGAAAATTCATTCTTGTTTAATAGCCTAAGTTCTTGCTTGAGTAGTCTGAGTTTCCTCGCGACTTGGAACATATTGGACCCTGCAATATCCGTTCTCCATGTGCTACTCACAATATCTTTGAAGCTCTTGTGGTCCACCCAAAAGTTGAAAAACTTGAATGGAGTTTTCCTAGTTACCGACGTAACGTCCATGCGAGTGATGGCAAGTGAATGGTCTGAGAGAGTTGGGGAAACAAACTGTGCATGTGTCATTGGCAGCAACCGAAGCCATTGTTGATTCACCATGATCCTATTCAACTTGCGTAGTATAGGGTTGTTCTCTTATCGATTAGACTAAGTGAAGAAGTCCCCCACATAATTCAAGTCCTCCAATTTCGCGTATGTAATACAACTTTGTAATTCAACCATCTCATCCGTAAGGTGCATTCTCCCACCCAATTTCTGAGTAGGGGATTTAGTTGTGTTAAAAACCCCAAGAACTATCCACGGTAGGAGGTGAATGGATGGTGCTATATTCTCAATGTTGCACCAAAGGGATCTTCTTTCCCTCCCATTGTTGGAAGCATAGATGAAAGTAGCAAAAAAGGTGGAGTTGGATCTCGTGTTTACAATTTTGCAATGCATAAATTGGGAATGTTCCGATTCCACGCTAACAATCCACTCTAGGCTTCCAAGCCAACCACATACACTTTCTAGCCACCGTATTAATTCTAACTTGCCAAGCTACTCCCAATGCATTCTTGATGGATGCTTCATTCATCGGATTAACCTTGAGCTCAAGCAAGCCGATACAACTTATCTTGTGCTCATTGCAAATCCTTCTAACGTTTGCCACCTTGATGGGATCATTTAACCTCCTAACATTCCAAGCGGCAATATGCATTGGGTTGGTGTATATGGGCAGCTAGGTGAAAGATCTTCTCCTCTTCCGCGCCTTCTTCTTGCGCCTACTAGAAGAGCTAGAGCACTTCGGTATTTTCGGGTTGCTGCCGTGATCATGGTGGAGTTGGGGGATTAACTTGCAAAGTGGAGTGTTTTCAAATTCATCAACTCCAAGATCATCCTTGGTTGGGATCGGGTCGCTGATGTGAAGAGAAATTGGATTCTCGGGCTGCTGATCAGGTATACCACTAGCATTTAGGCCGCATCTTCCATCCCCTTCCATGTCATACCCTTCTATGATCGTCTCCCTTTGCTGCTGTACATCTGCAACTACCCGGGGATCAATAGCATTCTTAGTGTCACCTTCGCTGACACGAATGTCAGCTGGTTTGGCCTTGGGGACCGCACGGGGGGGGGGGGGGGGGGGGGAACTCCTTAGCAGCTTCAGGTTCATAGCTAGGCATGTGGCCATGCTGTCCTCCCTCATTTTCTACGGTTTCAGATTTATGGCTAGGCTTGTTGTTTCCATTTGCATACGTCTTGAACCTAGCATTGGATTTCTCCTTCTTCTTCTCCCTTCGACCTCCACCCACTATCCCTCACTTCTCTTTGTGCCTTGACCACTGGACTTGGTTGGTGAAGTCCCTATATCGGTAAGATGGCACAAATGACCAAACACTTTGCATTCCCCACATCTTAAAGGGAGTCCCTGATATTGAACCATGACTTTGGATATGGATCCATCAGAACTCTCAACTTCAACTTGGGAAACCAATTCCTCTCTCGCATCTAGCTCTATCAGCACTCTTGCATTGTTAGCCCTCTTTCTAGCAGCCGTTAGTGCATTAGCCTTAAGGGGGACTCCAATTCCACTTACTATGTAGTTGATGCCATCATCATTCAAGTATTCACAAGGAACACGGTGGAGGAAAGTCCAAACGGGGACATTAGTTGGCTGAGGCTTTTCAAGGGCTATGCCGCGTCTCCACTTTTGAAGGATTAGGTATCTTTGTGCAAAATACCATGTCTTTTCTAGTAGAGGAGTGAGGTCTGTTCCGTGAGAGAAGCGGAAGTAAAAGTACCCTTCTTTACTTCCCAAGACTTCAAGGATTCCATATTCTTTCCAAAGACGGAAGGCCATGTTATGAACAAGTTGAAACGGCAGCCTATGTCCAAGGAAAAAACCAACAAGTGTGGAAGACCAATAATCAGCTCCGGCCACCTCAACCGCATGGGGGATCTTCACTCGTGGCACCAATCCTTTCCTATCCGGTGGATGATACCTCAAGTTGAAGTTGGGGTTGTCCACATCGGTCGCGCTGCATGCATGGGCATAGGATTTCCTTTCCCTTGGGCCACCGGAGGATGTATCAGTTGGAGAAGATGGTGTTGTGTGGTGTTTTCCGGTTCCATGGTTTTTTTTCCAACCGGTTGGGTAATTCCAAAGTGGAATTACCAAAGGAGGAAAGGACTTGGGAAGGGTGCAAAGGGGGTGGGGCACGAAAGCTGCCTTTGGAACTGTCATGCGGCTGATGACAGTGACCAAAAGGCATTCCATCAAGGGCACGGGGATCAAGGTTTCCATTTTTGGTTAAGTCAACTTTAACTTTTCCCCTAGAGTGAAAAGCTTCCCCTACTTTTTCCTTATCTGGAAGAGTGGTATTTCCAGCATATGGAGGCGTGCCTAGGGGAGCTACAGCTGGTTTTCCGATACTAAGGGGAGGGAAATGTTCCCCTAACAAACTCCGGCCACTAGTAGGTGACCTACACAATGGTTCTTGAAGCTGGCTGCCATCTAAATCCATCAGTGGCAGCAGCACACAGGTCAAGGAAGGGAGGGGGAGAGTGTGTGTGTTTTTGGCCTAAAAGAAGTGGTCTTTTAGGTGGGGGTGTGGAAGAGTGTAAGAGAGAGGTGGGAGCATTTTCTCTCTCTGCTGGCTGGCACCTTTTGTGGAACTAATTTATTTGCTTATGGTCTTGGAAGAAACTTTTGAAGTTAAGACCTAATGTCCGAAGTAGCTTTTAATAGGAGGTTAATAATGGCTTATTTGTTTCCCTCTAGTCTGATTTCTAGTTGCTAATAGGTCCTCTCAACTTAGTGTACAGTGCTCGGGTTATAGCTGGCACATGGCTCAATTCTAGCGCTAGATTATGTTTTGTTGAAAAATATATATAGAAGTTACTATGTTTGTAAATAGTATCATGTAATTAGGTAATTGATTATGATTGATTGGTAGAATTAGGAAGTTACTACAGATAGGAGATTAGCCTTTGCTATATATAGGAGATATAACCATATAGTTTAAAAAATAATGAAATAAGAATTTTCTTAGTTCTTTCCTCATGGTATCAGAGTTGTAGGTTTTTTTTTTGGTTTCAATTCCTGTTCGTGGCCTTCATTGCCGGACAGATTTCTCTTTACGGTTGTGGCCTTCATTGCCATTGTTCAGCCTTTGAATCTGTCTAAACACCTCTAGGTCTTCCTCGAAAGTTACCGGTGATCATCCCTAAACTGATTGAAGCCTCACCGGAAGTCCCATGCGCCACCACGAACCGCCGGAAAATTGTGATCACTGACCTACGCGCCGGTGCGTGAGAGCGCATTAGCCATCATTGATCTTTGGCGTTCTCCAGATTTGGTCGTTGGACTTTTCTCTCTCTTACCAAGGCGTCTAATTTTTCATTTCTACTATTGTTTCTTTTTCCTGGATCTATTTTTTTTTCTCTTCTAAAAGTAGATCTGCTCGAGAGAAAAAGGATCACTGTTTTTCCTTTCCAGCTGGTGTTAGTATCTTTCTTCTTACTTGTATGATGTTAGAATTGAAGGAAAGACAAGCCACCTCTCAGCCTCAAAATGAGGCTACCGATTGAATGGAAAAAATTATATGAAGTGGTCTCAAACGGTTCAAACCTTTTTGAAGGGGAGGAAAAATAAGCCATCTACTTGGAACTGGTCTTGTAAAGGAAGACCCAAAATTTGATGCATGGGATGAAGAGGACTCCATGGTTATGTCCTGGCTTTGGAGTTCTATGCTACCTGAGATTACTGATACTTTTATGTTTCTTCCATCTGCAAAAGACATATGGGATGCTGCTAAATAGACATACTCCAAAGCTGGGGATGCTGCTCGCATATTAAAATCAAGACTAAGATTTCCGTTACTAAACAAGGAGATTGCTTTGTCACGGAGTATGTCAATATGTTAAAAGGTTTATGGCAAGAAATGGATCACTATTAGTGCATTGATATGAAGTGTAGTGAAGATGTAGTAGCCTTAAAGCAATTCATTGAAAAAGAACGAGTTGATGAGTTCCTTGTTGGGTTAAACACAGAATTTGATCAAGTAAGAGTCCAAATATTGGGGAGAAGAGAACTACCCTCACTTAATGAGGCCATTTCTGTCATCAAGGTTGAAGAAAGTCATAGGGGGGTTATGTTATACTCTCCACCTATTGAGGGGTCGGCTATGGTAGGAAAAAATAAGGAGAAGAAGTATTCAACCTTGGGTTCAGATTGTGGAAAAACAGAAGGCAAGTCTTCTAGCAAGGATGGTCTCTGGTGTTCTCATTGCAAAAAACCACGTCATACCAAAGAACAGAGTTGGAAACTTCATGGAAAGCCTCCAAGTTCTCAATGGAATCACAACTCCAAGTATAACACTCAGAGGAGCCAAGGATATATGACTCAGACCAAGGAAGAGGAATCTCAACCAGGTAATGAAAAGGAAAGTGTATTCAATAAAGAAGACATCGGGAAGCTGAAATCACTTCTGGACTCATTAGAAAAAGCCTCAGGTACATGTTCTCACTCCTTATATGCTTTGAGTGCCTCTAATTCCAATTTGTCAAATACCTGGATTATTGATTTTGGAGCTACAGATCATATGACCCATTTTTCACACAAGTTTATCACATATCAACCATGTCCTAGCAATAGGAAAATCATCATTACTGATGGGTCATTAGCCACTGTTTTTAGACAAGGAGATATTATGATAAGCCCCTCTTTCACCCTTAAAAATGTGCTTCATGTACCTAAGCTGTCCACCAACCTTGTGTCTATTTATCAACTGTCTAAAGATTTGAACTGCAATGTCATTTTCTCTAATAACACTTGTTTCTTCAGGACCGAGTTACAAGGAAGACGATTGGGCATGCTTGGGCAGAACATGGGCTTTACTACCTTGAGTTACCTGATGAAAATGAGAGCAAGCCATCAAACCTTTCTTTTTTGTCTCATTCCAATAAAAATCAGATTTGGCTCTAACATTTTCGTTTTGGGCATCTTTCATTTCGTACTCTTAGCTCTATGTTTCCAAACTTGTTTCAGAATACTAAGATAGAAGACTTTCTTTGTTATGTTTGTGAGTTTGCCAAATATTGTCGTGTTTCTTTTTCTTTGAATAATGAAAGATCCTTTGTTCCGTTCTCTTTAATTCACAGTGATATTTGGGGTCCATCTCGTGTTCCCAATATTTTAGGGGCTTGTTGGTTTGTTTCCTTTACAAATGATTGCACCCAAGTTACTTGGATTTATCTTTTTAAGCAAAAATCTGATGTAAGCAACATTTTTCCCATTTTTCATAACATGATCAAAACTCAATTTGATCTGGGAATCAAAAGAATAAGGACAGACAATGCTAGGGATTATTTTAATCAAACCTTATCAGCTTACTTTCAAAAGGAAGGCATTGTTCATGAATTCATGTGTTGATACATCTTAGCAAAATGGTGTAGCACGAGCTCTCCTATTTCAAAATCATGTTCCAAAGTGTTTCTGGGGAGAAGCTGTTCTAACTGCTGCTCATGTCATTAATCGTAGTTCTTCTTTAGTACTTGACTCCAGAAGTCCAATAAATACCCTTGCTAGGTATTTTCCTAATGTCCATCTCTCTGCTAAATTGCCTCCTCAAGTCTTTGGCTGTGTTTCTTTTGTTCATGTTCATTCTTATAGTCGGAGTAAATTTGATCCTCGATCAATCAAATGTGTCTTTATTAGATACTCTTCTATTTAAAAAGGCTATAAGTGTTACCATCATCCAACTGGCAAAACCTATATTTATGCTGATGTCACTTTTGCTGAACAAGAAAGCTATTTTTCTGATTCTTATCTTCAGGGGGAGCTAATTGGATTGGAAGATAAGGATTCTTTTTTGAGAGAGCCATCCATCCTTAAAAAAAGTTATCAGTCTGATCCTACTCCTAATCCTCAATCCACTCCCAGTGAATCAATCCCTGATGAACCATTCATTATAGAGTCAACCATTTCCATTATTTCGAAACCATTATAGGTATACTCAAGAAGAGCAAAGCCGATGGACAGTCCTGTGCATGTTCAAGAATCTGACTCTTCACTTGGGATTGAGGTAAGCCCTTCTATTGAGATTTCCCCATTTGTTTTTGATTTGGACCTACCTATAGCTGCAAGGAAAGGTGTGAGAAAATGCACCCAACATCCTTTGTCTAACTTTTTGTCCTTTGAAAGGTTATCCAAATCACATAGAAACTTCATCACTCAATTGAGCTCTGTAGCTATTCCATAATCTTTATTTGAGGCACTTGGCAAGGAGGAATGGAGACAAGCTATGAGGATTGAGATGGAGGCTTTGGAAAAGAATAAAACATGGGAATTGGTGGAGTTATCAGCTGGAAAGAGACCGGTAGGATACAAATGAGTCTTCACAGTAAAGTACAATTCAGATGAATCCATTGAATGATATAAAGCAAGACTAATAGCTAAAGGGTATACTCAAACTTATGGGGTGAATTATCAAGAGACTTTTGCACTTGTGGCAAAGATGAATACTAGAAGAATTTTATTATCCTTGGCTGCACGTTATGACTGGCCCTTACAGCAGTTTGATGTGAATAATGCCTTCTTACAAGGAGACCTTGAAGAAGAGATCTATATGGAGACTCCACCTGGTTTTTGGCATGGAGAAAAGATGAGGTCAAGTGTGCAAACTAAAAAAGGCATTATACGGGCTTAAACAGTCTCCCCGAGCATGGTTTGGAAGGTTTACCAAGGCAATGCAATAGAGGAAGTTTAAACAGAGCCAAGGTGAAACATTTGGCCTCAAGGGGAGTGTTGAAAAATATATATAGAAGTTACTATGTTTGTAAATAGTATCATGTAATTAGGTAATTGATTGATTGTAATTGATTATGATTGATTGGTAGAATTAGGAAGTTACTATAGATAGGAGATTAGCCTTTGCCATATATAGGAGATGTAACATACTGTTTAAAAAATAATGAAATAAGAATTTTCTTAGTTCTTTCCTCATGTTTCATCATGGAGGGACATGAATGGAACTTCCCTTTAGGCCTGTTTTGGTCTTCTTCCATATCCCTCCAACTATAAGGGTTAACCCACACACATCGGATAATTTATGGTAGATCCATGCAACTTCAAGAGACTATTCCATTGGAAGTGGTTATGTATTCCTCTCTTTGCCTGGACCTTCTATTCAGTGGTATAAAGTGATTTGGGATGATACCTCTTTGCCCAGACATTCTTTTATCTTGTGGTTAGCGTGGTTAAGGAAACTTCCAACACTTGATAGAATGTGTAGATTGGGCATTGCAACTTCATCTTATTGCTATTTACGCTCAGTAGGCTTTGAAGATCACTCCCATCTTTTCTTCGATTATAATTTTGCATTTCAAGTGTAGGCTATGGTCTGTAATTGTCTTGGCTGCCCTTCTTCCTTCCTTGATTGGCAGGGTGTTACTACGACACTCATTGCTTCGGCAAATTCTAATGCACCTGTCTTTAAACGGTGGAGAGCCTCCTTTTTTGTTGCTGTCTATTGCATTTGAAGAGTTTGTAATAGGGCACGTCTTGGAAATTCTATCCTTACCTCTAGTTCCATAGCCAACCAAATTTTAGTTTACTCTAATAGCTGTTCAGGTTTTTGAGTTCACTTTGTTTTATGCATAGTACTCTTTAAAAAGTAGCTGTGCTTTGTAAACCTTCTCATCTTTGGCGGTTGTATATTTGTGATTAATTAATGAAATTATTTAATTATCCAAAAGAAATTTCTAGTTTTTGTAATTCCAATGCATGTTATCTTATCAAAGACTGAAAGATGAAAATGCATTCTCTCAACAGTATCCCCTTGTGAAGAAGAAATTTAATGTGTAGGTATTAAAATATTTGGTGCTAGCAGCCATGAAAGATATCTTTTACTTCAAAAATGATTTCATGTTATGGAATTGGTGATAGAAATAAAACATATTCTTCCTCTTTACGCTCTTGTACTGGTTTGCCATTCAATAATAAAGAATATTGAGTTGCATTGAGGCCAAGAGTCTCTGAACTAATTTATCTAATACAATTAAACTTCACACTTCAAGTTATTAGTAATTCCATGTTTATATATATATATATATATATATATAAATGGAAAAACAGTTAAATCTTTTCTAGGTGAAACAGGGTTTTTTATACAGGATAGAGTTGGGAAATCCCATACCATTCGTTGTTTGTGTTGGCATTTCACTGTGTGTGTTCAAATGTGTCTTTGTGAGTCTATTGTTGCTATTTCTCTCCCTCTTAGGTGAAATATTACCGTGCTTTGTTTCTTGATCAGGTTCCTCTTGTCACATCTGAGTCCCTCCCTGAGAGACCAGGAGAGCCAGATTGTCCAGTATGCAATATTTCTAGTTATATACACTATTATTCTGTAACATTCTTCTCAATTTGACTTATTGTCCATTCATTATTGATGATCTTATGTTTTATGGCATTCCAGTATTTTCTGAAGACCCAAAGATGTAAATTTGGCTCACGGTGCAAGTTTAATCATCCAAAAGATAAGCTTACAGTAGTGGTAGGTCATATTTATTAGAAGCTTCCCTGAGTGTGTTTGATGATAGTTTATGAAGAGAAGATATCTTCTGCTCTTCTTGATTTTTAGCTGGATTACCGAGATGATGTTGTCCAGGATGGATAATTTCAGGGTGGACCAGACAGTGCTGATGTTTCTGCTTTGCCTGAGAGGCCGTCTGAGCCTCCATGTGCTGTAAGATTTCACTTCTTCTCTTACTTCTCCCCCTTGTCCTCCTCTTAGGTTGTACATATTGACTTTCTGTTTGAGGGATTTAACTATTAACCATGTGATATTTTAACATTTTAGGATAAATGACTTTACTTATTTGCCATTTAATGAAAAAATCAAAGAAGATTCCATGACATGTAATTATGTACAGTTCTACATGAAGACTGGAAATTGTAAATTTGGAGCAACCTGTAAGTTTGATCACCCAAAGGATCATAAGATACCACAAACCATGCAAGAGAATGTTGACACTGAACAGGGAGACTTGGTTGATGAGTTTCAAGGGGATGGAAACTTTGTCAAGCCTCATACATCTATTTCTGCAGCTGTTATGCATAATTCCAAAGGACTTCCTATAAGACCCGTAAGTAGTATTTATGCAGATGTTCTTATGGATTCTCACATTTGGAGCCAACTTAATTCATTGCCATTGGTTTTATTTTAATTCTGTGTCAGTCTTTCAATATGTGTAATGTCTTGTGTTAGGAATATTTAGTAACAGACTGTATTTTTGCATGTCTTCCGGGTGCCTTGTGTTGTAATGGGTAATTTTTTTAACTGTTATGGATGTACACATGGTGTGTCATACTTGTCCTTCAATTGTGCAGTTTAGGGGCAGTTATATTAGGCTTTATAGTTGAAATTCTGTATAAAAGGTGAAGGATAACATCAATGATTTTGTTGGAAAAATTACAGAAATGGTTTCTGAAGGAACAATGATGGTTTGATCAATGTTGGATTCTGAATAACTTACCAAAAAAAATATTGGATTCTGAATGACATTTGCAGAGGCATGGTTATTTAAACCATTTCCATTTCAATGCATGACCTCTTGTACTTGTACACATGAGTTTTGAAAAAAGTTTGTAGTAATGTCTTTGGTTTAGCAATAAATTTCTTTCTAATGAGTTCTTGGGGGTCTCTTTAATCATCGAGTCCTAAATAAAGACCTTGGGTTCTTTGTTTGATTGAGCCCCAAAACCTATCAAGATTTGAAGTGAGGAAGCAATTCAGAAGAAATTTCCCATCAATTTTTTTTTTTTTGGGATAATTAAAATTTTATTGATTCAAAGTAGTGTACAACTATCAACATGACGGGTAGTATTACATCAAGAATACATTAAGCAAAGATACAAATAGTATGAAGATAGCTTTCCAATATTTCCAACATTACAAAAGAGTGGCATAACCTCTAATTTGGTTAGCTATAGAACCTAAGTTGGGAAAACTACCCCCCTAATCTCACTTTGTTACACACTCTTCATATGCAATAAATCACGGTGGAAAGACCCACCCTCCATTTTTGGAAGATAGGGGAAGAAGAATCAGCTGTTGCCATCAATGAAGTTGTAGCACCCTGCCAATCTCTAAATGAAGCCAGACATTGTAGATGGTCACAAACCAAGCTCTAGATCTGAATTATAGCTACAATTGAAGAATAAGTAAGAGTGATCCTCTAGTCCTTGTTGACATAAGAAGTTGGTTGTAGAAGTTGCAATTTCCTAGGATCTTAACTTTATCAAGGGTAGATAATTTGTCTAACAAGTCTAGCCATAAGATGAAAGAGTGCCTAGGCAAGGAGGATGTTTTCTAAATGACTGTGCTAAGGAGTTATGATACCCCATGGGTTTAGAAAGGCATATCCACTCTTGATTATGTAGTCTCTCAAGTTGGAGTGGATCTATCAGAGCCGGTTTAGAAGTGAGGCGTTTGGTTTAAGGGAATATACATTATTTTCTACACCTACCAACCCCTAGAGAGAGAAAATGCTCTCTTCTCTCTAACCTAGCAGAACCCTACCCCCTTAAAAGACCACTTTTTTTAAGGTAAAACAAACGCAAAACCTTCAATTATAAACCAAAAAACAATAAAATAAATTAGATTATAGCAAGCAGTTCCAATCATTGTGAGCAATTTGAGGGAATCCAACACCCATTAGGAGATAATACACCACAAGGAGTATCCATGAGCATTAATCCCGGAGTCTAAGGTGCATCGTCCAAGATAGCTAAACTGGCTTCCCCCACTGAAGAAAAGAAACTCCCTTCTATGGCAAATGGAACACAAGTTAAGAGGAACAAGAAAACTGTTTCATTGGAAGAGGAGGAGATCTTGGACGAGGGCAAAAATTCCTATGTGGACAAAGGAAAAGCGCCATGCATTGAGAGGGATAATCAGGAGAACGCATCCAATAGGGGAGACAACCCTTCAATGGAACGAATGAAGGGAAAAAATAGATGACAATGATAAACGTAATACAAACTCACAGCATCCATTTCATCAAGCAAGAAGCTTCGCTGAGGCAGTTGGAGGCACAACACATTGTCCCCATAGGCTGAAGTTCAAATTGGAGTATTATCCTCCTATTTTGCGTGGGGTGTTACCAAAGATAAAATGTTAGGAACGGCGGTTTGTGATCGTGTGTGTGGTCGTGTAGGCTCGCTAGAGGATGCCTTAGTCGTAGAGCCGGCCTTGCGTCCTAACTTTCCTATGGTGAATGAGGTGTAAGGCTTGTTAAGAGAGAACCTAGGATCTCAGAGGGGAAAAGTTTATGTTAATTTTTCTTCTTGCATTTCATTTGAATTCCATACATATTTATAGGCAAGATTACATGAATTTCCCTCCTAATACTTCCCTAACTACTATCCTAAAACTACCCCCCACTATCCCCCACTACGCCTGCTCCCCGTCCTCCTTATTCCTACGTGTGCTGCCTTTCCCCCCATGTTTGGAAGGTTCAGCTGGTTCCCCCACGATCTCCGCTACTGCTGTTGCGCTCCTGCTGGTTACCCTGATCGTGGTCCTTAGTCTTGGCGATATGAGCCCGATGTCTGTGGTACACTTGGGCATATGGTGTGGTTGCTAGAGTGGGCCGTGTAACATCACACCCCCCCTCGATGAGGCGCGTGACCTCAGGCGTGACCTTAGGCGCAAT
Source organism: Laguncularia racemosa (assembly GCA_037954665.1). NCBI lineage: Eukaryota > Viridiplantae > Streptophyta > Magnoliopsida > Myrtales > Combretaceae > Laguncularia > Laguncularia racemosa. The sequence continues at coordinate 69,796 of JBBMOL010000593.1, forward strand.
GCTAGGATAGCGATCACGCATCATGTGACATCTTCTCAGGTGGCTTCAGCTGGGGAGTAGTCTTTCCAGTGGACGAGGACTTTCGGTTGTGAGCTTGTGTGTCGTGCTTTTAGAATGGCCTGGGGTGCTGGTATGAGGCGGCCTTTGATGAGATTGGGGAGAGCTGGCTGAGCTGGGCATGTGCCTATGAAGCGTTTCAACTTTGAGATGTGGAACACAAGGTGTAGCCTAGCCTGATTTCCGGGGGTAGAGCTAGTTTGTAGGCCACGATGCCGACGCGTTCGACTATGTGGAAGGGCCCGTAGAACTTAGGAGCTAACTTCATGGAGGTGCGCCGTCCCATAGATGTTTGTCGATAGGGCAGTAGCTTTAGAAGCACTAGATCGCCCTTATCGAAGCTGATGTCCTTGTGGCGAGCATCGTAGTGACGTTTCATTAGTTGCTGGGCTCGCTCAAGTTGCACTTGGAGTTCTTTGAGCTTTTGGTCTCGTTCCTTGATCGCGGCTTCTACTGTTGCGACCTTGGTGTCTTTGGACGTGAGTGGAAGAAGCCGAGGGGGAGAGTAGCTGTAAACCACTTGGAAGGGGGTGGTTTTGAGGGATGAATGGTAGCTGGTGTTGTAGCAATATTCCACCTATGCTACCCACTCGGTCCACTTTTTTGGATGGTCTTTCGTGAAATAGCGTAGATAGGCTTCGATGGTCTTATTTATTACATCCGTTTGGTTGTCACTTTGCAGATGGTATGTTGACAAGAAGGAGAGGGTTGTTCCTTGAAGTCTGAATAGTTCCCTCCAAAAAGTGGTTGTGAAAGTGACGTCTTGATCGTTGACGATTGACTCAGGAATGCTATGGAGATGAACAATCGTGTCAAAGAAGATCTTTGCCACGGTAATTGCTGAGTAGGGGTGGCTTATGGCTATGAAATGGCTGTATTTTGAGAAGCAATCCACCACCACTAATAAGACTGGCTTCCCATTTGATCGGGGAAGGCTTTCCATGAAGTCCATGGAGATGTTTGCCCATATCTGATTCGGAATTGGCAGTGGCTGAAGGAAGCCGGCGGGTTGCAAGTGTTCTGCCTTGGAGTGTTGGCACGTGGGGCAGCTGCGTATGGTTTCCTTAACTTGTCCTCTCATTCCCTTCCAATAGAACTCTCTTGTGAGTCGATGGAGTCTTTTGGTAACCCTCATGGTACTGATCGTGGAATGCTTGGATGATCGATGAGCATAGCGGAGAAGTGGGGAGTAGATAGACGCGGTTCTTGAAGAAGATGAGCCCTTCTTGCCAGGTTCATTCCAATCTAGCTCCCTTAGCTTTGACATGGTGCGCCAACTGTTGCAGCTGTAGTGATGAGGACAACTCTTGCCGTAGCAGCTCTTTTATCTGGGGTTGTGCTTCGTGGCCAACGACGTGTTGGTCTTGGTGTTTGTTGGTTGGCGTTTGTGGGTCGATCTCGTTGGTGGCTTGGATTTTACATTTTTCCGGGTACACTGTGATTGGCTATTTTTTTTTTCTTTGTTACTATTGTGAGAATCTTTCTTTTGCTGTTTGAAATGGACGATAAAAGCTTAAAATCTCTGGTTGTTGATATGATTCCTGTGACAACTAAGATCACGGAACATAAACTTAATGGAAATAATTTTATGGCTTGGAGCAAAACGGTGCGAGTATATTTGCGAAAGTATTGAAAAAGAAGACCATCTTACTGAAGATCCACCAAATGATAACACTAGACAAGTATGGTTGCGTGATGATGCTAGGATATTTTTGCAGCTTAGAAATTCCATTGATAGTGAGATTATCAATTTGGTTGATCATTGTGAATATGTTAAAAAGTTGATGAGTTACTTGGAATCTATGTATTCTGGAAAGGGGAATATTTCTCGTATCTATGAGGTCTGCAAAGGTTTTTATCGTACTGAACAACAAGAGTTGTCCCTTACTGCTTATCTTATGAGCTTTAAGAAGACATATGAGGAACTGAATGCCTTATTGCCATTTAGCCCTGATGTGAAAGTACAGTAGACTCAACGAGAACAAATGGCAGTAATGAGTTTTTTAGCAGGTCTTCGTCCAGAATTTGATGTTGCCAAATCTCAGATCTTTTCTAGTCCTAAGATTTCCTCTTTGCAGGAAACCTTTACTCGGATACTTCGCATAGAAAATCCGTTATCTATTGCTCCTTCTCATCCTACTAGTGCTCTTGTAAGCTAAAATACAGGCCGCTCTTCCAACTATAGGAAAGGGGGGGATGATATTCGCGAGCATAATTCAGGGGGAGTTGTGTGCTATTATTGTCATGAGCCGGGTCATACGAAGCGCACTTGTAAGAAATTGCAAAATCGCAACCTGAGGAAACCTTTTGCACACATTGCCTCCAATAACTCTACTGATGGCTCTTCCTCTAAGAAGAAAATTACAGTCTCTGCAGATGAATTTGCAAAATTTACTAAGTACCAGGAGGCATTAAAGGCTTCATCTCATCATGTGTCCACCATTGTTGAGACAGGTAAACCCAACACGTCTCCTTTCCTCATCTTCCAACTGGGTCATAGATTCTAGTGCCACAGATCACATGACAGGTAATCTTAATCTCTTCTCAACTTATCAACCATACACATCCCCTACAAATGTTACTCTTGCTGATGGTTCTAAGTCATGTGTTCTTGGCTCTGGCACTATTAATCCCACTTCTCAGATTTCCCTATCTTCTGTTTTGAGTTTACCATAGTTTTCCTTTAACTTACTATCTGTGAGCAAACTCACTCGTGCTATGAATTGTTGCATATCATTTTTTCCCGATCATTGTCTATTTCAGAATCTTATGACGAAGAAGATTATTGGTAAAGGACATGAGTTGGGAGGTCTCTATGTCTTGGATACTCAGGTGCCTAAGTCTGTTGCATGTTCTAGTTTTCAGACACCTTTTGAAGTACACTGCCGAATGGGCCATCCCTCTTTACCTGTGTTGAAAAAGCTCTTTCCTCATTTTAATAATGTCTCTAGCTTAGAGTGTGAGTCATGTCAATTTGCAAAGCACCATCGTTTATCTTATGTTCCTCGAGTCAATAAAAGGGCAAGTATACCATTTGAATTAGTTCATTTTGATGTATGGGGTCCCTGTCCTGTTATGTCACCGACTGGCTTCAAATACTTTGTTACTTTTGTGGATGATTTTTCTCGCATGACTTGGCTTTATCTTATGAAAAGTCGTTCTGAGTTATTTTCCCATTTTACTAGTTTTTGTGCTGAAATCCAAACATAATTCAATATCTCTGTCCAAACTTTAAGAAGTGATAATGCTAGAGAATACTTGTCTCACTCATTTTAGACATATGTGATTAAAAAGGGCATCATTCATCAGTCCTCATGTGTTGATACACCTTCTCGGAATGGAGTGGCTGAAAGGAAAAACAGACATCTCCTTGAGTGTCTACTGCTTGTTTCTTGATTAATCGTTTACCTTCATCTGTTCTTCAGGGTGAAACTCCATACAAAGTATTGTTTCCTACAAAACCATTGTTTCCTATTGAACTAAGGATATTTGGTACTCTCTACTTTGTTCGTGATGTCCGTCCCCAAATAACAAAATTAGATCCTAAGTCTCTCAAATGTGTCTTTTTGGGTTACTCCAGGGTTCAAAAGGGATATCGGTGTTATTGCTCTCATCTTGATAAGTATTTGGTGTCAGCTGATGTTTCATTTGTAGAAAACAATCCGTTTTTTCCTTCATCTATTGGAACACCAACACCGGATGAGGATGATGATATACTAATTTATCATATTACTTATCCGTCTCTAGATATGCCTTCGCCGCCTTCGCCGCCACCGCCACCGCCACCTCCACCTCCACCACAGCCTCCTGTTCAACATGTCTACTCTAGACGGAGAGACCTGCCTGCTTCATGTCCTGAACCATCCTCTTCTTCCTCATCAGATCCAGCTCCAGACGATCTTGATCTTCCTATTGCTCTTCGGAAAGGTAAACGTCACTGTACCTATCCTATTTCGTCCTTTGTTTCCTATGAAAACTTATCATCATCATCATCTTCATTTATTGCATCACTTGATACTGTGACAATTCCTAAATCTATTCATGTGGCCCTTTCTCATCCTGGTTGGCGTGATGCTATGATTGAAGAGATGATTGCCTTAGATACTAATGGCACTTGGGATCTCGTGAATTTGCCCGTAGACAAGAAGGCGATTGGTTGTAAATGGGTGTTTTTTGTTAAGGTTAATCTTGACGGCTCAGTAGCCCGGCTAAAAGATTGTCTTGTCGCTAAAGGTTATGCTCAAACCTATGGCGTTGATTACTCTGTCACATTCTCCCCTGTGGCTAAGATGACTGCTGTTCGCTTATTTATCTCTTTAGCTGCTACTAATTATTGGCCGCTCTTCCAGTTAGACATTAAGAACGGCTTCTTACATGGCGATTTGCAGGAAGAAGTATACAAGGAGCAACCACTTGGGTTTGTTGCTCAGGGGGAGTCGGGTAAAGTCTGTCGTCTTCGGAAATCCTTATATGGACTGAAACAGAGCCCTCGTGCTTGGTTTGGGAAATTCAGTCAGGCTGTTGAGACATTTGGTCTTAGCAAGAATAGATTGGATCACTCGGTATTTTTTAAGTGTTCTGACTCGGGTATGATTCTTCTTATTGTATATGTTGATGACATTATTATTACAGGAAGTGACAGTGCAAGAATCTCATCATTGAAGTCATTTCTTCACACACAGTTTCATACCAAGAATTTGGGATTATTGAAATATTTCTTGGGGATTGAATTGACAAGGAGTAAGAAAGGCATTTTCCTCTCTCAACCGAAATTAGGTGCTAAGCCGTGTAGCACACCCATGCTCCCTAATATGCAGCTAACTAAAGAGGGTGAGTTATTTCAGGATCCAGAGAGGTATAGACGTTTGGTTGGGAAATTAAATTGTCTCACAGTGACTCGTCTCGATATTGCTTATCTCGTAAGTGTGGTAAGTCAGTTTATGTCATCTCCTACCGTGCATCATTGGGCAGCTTTGGAGCAAATTCTGTGTTACCTGAAAGGTGCCCCAGGACGTGGTTTAGTTTATGGTAGTCAGGGATATAATTATATTGAGTGTTTCTCAGATGCAGATTGGGCAGGATCCAAAATAGACAGAAGATCCACCACTGGGTATTGTGTATTTGTGGGTGGAAACTTGGTCTCTTGGAAAAGCAAGAAACAACATGTTGTGTCTCGCTTAAGTGCAGAGTTGGAATATAGGGCTATGACACACTCAGTATGTGAGATAAAGTGGATTTATCAGCTCTTACTTGAAGTTGGCTTTAAGGTGCCAATACCTGCACAATTGTGGTGTGATAGTCAGGCAGCTATTCATATTGCATCTAATCCCGTGTCTCATGAACGAACGAAACACATTGAGATTGACTGTCATTTCATTCGAGAGAAGATACAACAAAACTTGTTCTCTACAAAGCATGTTAAGACCGGAGAACAGTTGGCAGATATCTTTACTAAAGCATTAAATGGGGTTAGAGTCAGTTATATTTGTAACAAGTTGGGCATAATTAATATCTATGCTCCAACTTGAGGAGGAGTGTTATAATATGTATATTAATGTATAATAACCTACATTAATGTGTATTATTAACTAGCTATTATTAGAAGATTTCATTTCCTAAAATAGATATATAAATCCTGTATATATAGATATCAATTTCTATATGAAAAAGCAATGTAATAAGATTATATTTTCTTTCAAATTACACATTTCATTTGAATTCCATACATATTTATAGGCAAGATTACTTGAATTTCCCTCCTAATACTTCCCTAACTACTATCCTGAAACTACCCCCCACTATCCCCCACTACGCCTGCTCCCCGTCTTCCTTATTCCTACGTGTGCTGCCTTTCCCCCCACGTTTGGAAGGTTCAGCTGGTTCCCCCACGATCTCCGCTACTGCTGTTGTGCTCCTGCTGGTTGCCCTGATCGTGGTCCTTGGTCCTAGTGATATGAGCCCGACGTCTGTGGTACACTTGGGCATATGGTGTGGCTGCTGGAGTGGGCCGTGTAACATAAAACTACCTCCCTTGGTTGCTGTATAAGGAGCAAAGAACTGGGAACACACACTTGTAGGCTTCTTCTTGGGGAAAAAATTACCATTCTCTCTTGTGCAAGTCACGACGTCTGTGGTACTCTGTGCAACTTTTGAGATCTTGTGTTCATCTTGATGAACCAATTGAGCTAGAACTAGAGATTACACCTTCACAAGTTCCTGAAACTCCTCTTAGTAAAGGGGAAGTGGAGGAATATGAAAACAAGATGGAGGAGGAGGAAGAAGAGGACAAAGAAAGAACAAAAAATAGTGAGGAACTAGGAAGTACTAGCAAAGTACAGATTACTACACCAAGTTCTCAAAAGTTGTTTGGTACACTTAGAAACCATGAGATGATTAACTCAACTTCATCTAGTGAAGGGAGATCATCTGGTTTGAGTGCAAAGAAGAGGAGGAAGAAGAAGGTTTACAAATGCCAGAAGTATTACACTTGAAAAAGTTTTTTTATTATAATGAATCTAGCTTCATGGAACATAAGAGGTCTGAAGGACCCATTGAAGTATGCAGAAATAAAGAAGTTTTGTAGGGAGAATCGAATATTAGTAATGGGGTTGTTGAGAACCAGAATAATGAAGAGAGGGTCAAGTCATTTTTAATGGCAAACTGGGAGCTTAGAATTAACTCAATGGCTAGAAAGAGGATATGGTTGATGTGGGACTCAAGAAGCTGGAATATTAGAATGGATCAAATGTTTCCGTTTATGCTATGTTTGTCTATGCATCTAATTCTGAAAATGAGAAGAAACTTACTATGGAAGGACTTGGTCGAGTTAGCTCTATCTATGTCTAATCATCCATATGGGTGGTTCTAGGGGACTTTGATGTGATTAGATCGATTAATGAGAAGAAAGGAGGTAGAACAATGAAAACATCGGTAATGATGGATTTTGTGAATTTCCTTGATGAAGCAGATGGATGACCTTCGATTTAGGGGGGGATTTCTACTCTTGGTCGAGCAAACAATTGGATAATTCAATCTTGAAAAAGTTAGATAGGATATTGGTTAATCAGAAATTGCTAAGCAATTTACCAAATTGTGATGCCAGTTTTATAGCCTCTATTCTTTTTTATCATTTGGCAGAAGTTTTGCATATGGAGAAGAATTCGGGAAAAAGGAAAATTCCATTCTAATTCTTTGAATTTTGGATGGAATCGCAAGAGTTCCTCCTTAAGGTTGAAGCAATTTGGTCACATGAAATCAAAGGATCCAAAGTGTGCCAAATAGTAAATAATGCCACATTCTCACACCTTACAGAAAGAGTGAAATTAGCAAAGGAACATCTAATGGAGATCCAAAGCTCTATTGCAAAAGGAGATACAGCACTAATAGACTAAGAAAAAGTAGCTTTTAAGGAGTACTATATGCTAAGGGGAGCAAAAGAAAGTTTATGTAGACAAAAGTCAAGGGTGAAGTGGCTGAAATTGGGAGATAAGAACACTTTTTACTTCCATAAAATGATCTGTCATAGACAAAACAGGAATGCTATATACAGGCTAGAAAAGGAGGATGGAATAGAGATTAGGGGAGATGAGGAAGTGAAGAGGGAAATAGTAGCATACTTCTCCAGATTGATGGGAGGATAGCAAATGGTCATCACATACACAGAAGTACAAGACTATTTATAAGAGATTGTCGGAGCAATAGCTCTTGCAAGTTAGTAGTCCATTTTCGGATGAGGAGATTAAAAAGGCCTTCTAGGTCCAAATGGGCTTTCTGCCAAGTTTTTCAAAACAACATGGCATATTATTGAGGAAGATATGATTAAAGGGGTGAAAGAGTTTATGGGATCGAGAAATATGCTAAAGGAATTGAATTTCACAGTTGTCTCCCTTGTTCCTAAGATTGCTAATCCCACAAATCTTGCTGACTGTAGACCAATATCTTGTTGCAACACAATTTACAAAGTAATAACCAAGTGTGTCTAGAATGAAAATGGTTCTACTAGTGTTAGTGGGGAAAGAACAATTTGCTTTCATTAGAGGGCGTCGTATCTTGGATAACATATTTTGTAGCACAAGAATTGGCTAATGGATACCAAAATAATAAAGGGGCTTCGACATGTATGCTGAAAATAGACATCCATAAAGCATATGACACAATAAATTGGAGCTTTATAGAAGCAGTGCTCACAAGTATGAACTTTCCCTACACATTTTATCAAGTTGGTGATGCAATGCATTTCAATCCCAAACTTTTCTTTCAATATCAATGGAGAATTGGTTGGTTTCATCCCTATAGCTTAAGAGGTCTCAAACAAGGTGATCCAATGTCTCCATACCTGTTTGTTCTTGGCATGGAAGTTTACTTAGGGATTTTAAGGCAACTTATTGATAATTTCAGATTCTCATATCACTGGAGATGTAAGAAAGATCGACTCACACATTTGTGTATTGCAGATGATCTGTTAATCTTTTGTAAGGGAAACCTTGAGTCGGTCAGAGTGATTAAGGAATCTCTAAAAACTTTTGATTCTATCTTAGGTCTCAAAGTAAATAGCAGCAAAAGGTTGGTGTTCTTATATAATATACCTCCTCCAGCAAAGGCTCAAATACTATAGATGATAGAGTTTAAAGAAGGGATACTCTCTATTTGTTACCTTGGGGTACAACTTATAGCTTCCAAACTCTGTAAAACAGATTGCGAAGTCCTAATTGATAGAATTTTGGCCAAAATCAATTCTTGGATTTCAAAATTCTTATCTTATATTGGACGACTTCAACTTATTAAGTCAGTCCTATTCCCAATGTAGGTTTATTGGGCTTCAATGTTTATTCTTCCAAAAAAGGTAGTGGAATCCATTGAAAGACTTATGTGTAACTTTTTATGGAGTGAGAGGCCTAATATTTCAATGAAAGCCAAGGTAAGATGGCAAGAAGTATGCACACCAATTGATCAAGGGGGTTTGAGCATTCCTAAACTTGAAATATGGAACAAAGTAGCTCAACTCAAACATATCTAGCACTTATGTAGTGACCTAGTAAGAGACGTTTAGAGTGAATGGGTTCATTCCAATTTCCTCAAAGGAACTTCATTTTGGGAAACGAGAAGACCTGTCAAGTGTTCATGGAGCTGGTACAAATTGTTGAAACTTTGCCAGTTAGCAAGAAGTATGTTTAAATGGGAAGTGGGTGATGGTCTATTTATATCTCTATGGTCAGACTTTTGGCTACCAATTGAATCTTTAAACATGTTACACAGCACTAGAACAATCTCTGCTTTAGGGCTCCCTTTGAATCCTACACTATGCTCAATTATGCAAAGCAATGGTTGGGAATTTCCACAGAACAATTTTGGAATGGTTTCACAATACCATCAAAAATAATACTTGATCCACAGAAAATTGATAGGTTTATATTGGATAAGGAGGTATCTGGAATATTTTATATCAAAAGCGCTTATAAGGCTTTATCTAATTAGAATGTTAAGGTTCCTTGGGCCAAGATGATCTGAAATAAGTATTCCTTACTACGACACTCATTTATCATGTGGCTAGCTTGGAAAAGGAAACTTCACACTTTAGATAAACTCTATAATTGGGGAATATTTGCCTCAACAGCATGTTTCCTATGTTCAAATGGAAATGAGAACCATGATCACTTGTTTTTAGAGTGTACATACTTAAAATAGGTTTGGAAGTCAGTCTTGATGGAACTTAAATGCCCAATATCCTTCCTTTCTTGGCATAATGTAACAACAGAGCTCATGCACCTATCACCAGGAAGCTACCCAATAACACTAGTATGGAGAGTAGCACTTTCAACAGTAGTATATTGCATTTGGAGAGCAAGGAACTTATCTCGCTTGGGATTCCCACTACCTCAACCAATGTTCTTGGCTAGACAGATTTTAGCTTATTCTAAGCTTCTTGTACCGTGAATATGGTTTTACTTTGTATTCATAAATTTGTGAAATTCTAGTTCTAGGATTGAATTTTACTGCAACTCATTAATGCGTTTAGCGGTTGTATATTCTTTCTCATTAATATACTTAATTACTTACCAAAAAAAGAAGTTGGAATATGGAAGTTTGACCAAAATGGGCTTTCAGGTAAATACCATGCATTTTCTTCCATTAAGGAACATAGCTTTGTTGTAGGAGGTGGGCTGATGCTCCTCATCTCATGGGCACTATATATAGTGTTCAATGGGCTTATTGAAAGCCAAAAATCTGCCTAGAGCGATATGGCTAAACCATCATTGGGTTCCCATTAGAAACTATTGCGGATTGAACTCCTTAGCTTTAGTAACTTCTTCCAGGCCCAAGAGCATGTGGTTGGTGCTCTTGTTGACCAAAAGCTTTTTCCTTTCAATAGAGTGGAGTTTACTCATTCTAGCTATAGACTTTTAGGGCCTTCTTTGCACAAGTGCCATATATGCTTGATCTAGATTGCCTTGTTCCATAGGCATAAGTTTGGTACCCTAAACCGCTGCATTTCAGGGTTTACAAACATTAACCCTTTGAGCCTTAGCCTTAGAAAAGATGTTAGGTCTTCCGCTCTACAAAAAATTCCTAATTAGTTGATCAATTCTTCTTGTGATAGCTTTAGGTAGTAAAAAAACTGAGCTTCGGAAAACTTACATTGAGAAAAGAATTGATTTGACTAACTGTAGTCTACTTGCATATGAGAGGTATTTACAAGTCCAAGAGTTGATGTGGGCCATGATTCTTTCCAAAAGAGCATCATAGTCCTACTTTTTAAGCTTTGTAGGGAGTAGTGGAACATCCAAGTAGCACATTGGTAACTTACTTTCCTGGAATTGAGTGGACTGAAGGATTTCCTCTTTGACTCTTTTAGGGACATGGGAGAGGAAGATACTACTTTTGTTGCTGTTAGCACCCAATCTAAAGAGCAAATGGAATTGCTGGAAGGTATTTTTGATCAATGAAATTGATTCTACATTGCCTTTAGCAAAAATAAGGAGGTCATGTGCAAAGCAAAAGTAAGTTAACCTTTTAGGTCAACATCTCCAATGAAAAGAAAACTGAGGGTTTATGGTAAGCCTCCTCAGTGAAGTGGAGGGAACTTCCATGCCTATTACAAATAAGTAAATGGGAGATAGCATCCCTTTGTCTCAAGCCTTGTTTTCTTGCAAAGTACCCCATTAGTTCTCCATTAATATTAATAGAGAATTTTGGAGTGGTGATGCACTGAGTGATAAGGGTATATATGTGTAATGGAAATTGCATGGCTTTGAAGACCTCTAATATGAAGTCCTAAAGTATTGTGTCCTATGCCAATTTTAAAGTACAACATGGTGCTTTCTTTTGTGTATGATATCCAGCTATCAATTCTTGGGTAATAAATATGTTATCAGTGATTTTCTGCCCAGGAATGAAGGTTGCGTGTTCTCTTCCAATCAATGATGGTAGGACGTTTTTATGACATGTTGCAAGAATTTTAGGTATAGCCTTGTAAAGAAAATTGTAGCACGCAATAGAGCAAAATTCTCTAATGTCGAGGGGTTAGCTACTTTTGGAACTAAGGAGTTGATGGTGGCATTTATCTCCTTGAGCAAGTGACCCGATGTTAGGAATTCTGTGACCATTGCATTCATCTCATCTCCTAGAATGTCCCAAGTTTCCTTGAAGAATTTTGCAAATTAGCCATTTGGACTCGATTCTTTTTCATGTGCTTGTGAAACAAACTCTATCTAATCTCTTCTTTAGTGAATGTTGCTTACTTAACTTCCAAGTCACTAAGTTACTAATTTCCTCAGATCTGAGAGGGTGATTTGGGCTGCTGTGAAGCTGTTAGAAGTGAGATACTGCTAAGTCTTTGACTTCGTTAGCTCTTGCTACCTCACTTCCATTCTCCTTTGTCAATCGGTATAAGGAGCTTTTGTTGTGGAGGTTCTTCATGGCTTTATGAAAGAAAGAAGTGTTTTTGTCCCCTAGTTTTAGCCAATTAGCACTGGATTTTTGTTTGAAGAAACTTTCCTCTGCTCCTCGGAGTAAGTAGTACTCCTTGAAAGCCACCTTCTCCTCATCCAATTGTGAAGTGTCACCATTGCTACGTATGGAGGCTTATAGCTGTAGAAGATTGTTTTTGGCCACTTGCACTCGATTGGATAGCTGGGACTACTCACACCAGTTCAAGTTTTGAGTTTCACTTTGAGTAATTTGAGTTTCCTAATAACTTGGAACATTTTTTATCCTTCAATTTTACCACTTTGGGTGTTGGTGACTATGTCCTTGAAGCTCTTGTGATTGGACTAGAAATTGAAGAACTTAAGTGGCGTCTTTTTGTCTCTAGAATTATAGTCCATACATGTAATGGCAAGGGAGTGGTCCGAGAGCAATGGGGATATGAGCTTTGCTTGAGTTCTAGGGAGTACACTCAACCAATGATGGTTAACCAAAACCCTATTCAATTTCCTCAAAACTGGGTTTTTTTCTTGCCTATTGGTTTATGTGAAAAAATCCCCTAATAAGATCATAAACACGTTCTTGTAACAAATGTCTTGCTTAAAGTAAGGAGCTCTTTTGATTTCTTTTGCCATATTAAGTTCGATGTTGGAAAGATTTTTATACAAACACCCACAAACGGATAATGGGTATGTGATGAAAAGATCTGTCTCAAATTCCTTGCCCAAAAATTTTTCGTTACTTAAAAAAAGATTTGTCTCAAAGTCATTGAACTTTCACTTGTTTTTTTTCTTATAGATAGAGAAAAATAAACTTTTGGACACTAGTTTTTCAGCATAGCAATTATCCTGTAGTTGCAATTCTATCAATTTTGTTTGTTGGGGATTTTAGGAAATGGTATTATAACTTCAACAACCCCCACATGTCTTAATTAGGGCCACCACAAAAAAAATGCAAGCATCACTTAATGGGAATTCAGATACTACTCTTGCAGCCTAAGCCAATTAGTAAGTCCAGTCCTTGACATTTAACTTTTGGCCTAATGACTTGGGATTGCATTAATTCCTACACCTTAGACCGTTAAGCGGCTTTTTTTTCCTCCCTCCTCCTCCTCCTCCTTCTCCTTCCTCTTGTGTGTTGTGCTTTCAACAACCCCACCCCTTCTTCTCTGTTCTCCTATCATATTTCCATTGATTGCTCATATTAATACCTAAAGGCAAGACTTCTCCATAATGAGATATTTTCTCAAATAGCTCCAAGTTTCAAGTTTTAGATCCATTATGTGTGGTTGGGTCTATGGTTCAATTCTTCACACTGTCTTCTTGCTCTATATTGAATCAATTCTGGTATGAAGGCCGTCAACTAATGTTTCAACTTGTGAATGGAAACATAATGACCACACTTGTAGCTGTAGCTGCAAGTTCTGAAAGATGTGATTCATTTTGAAATTTAACATGCCATGTAATGTTGTGCAGCCAGAATTTGCAAAACCTTCAGATTGTAAGGCATTTGGTCAAATCATTGGATGACTTTTGCTCTCCGAAACTCAATGTACTAAGAAGTTTTCTGTTTACAGTAACTAGTTATAAAACAAAATATCATTACCTAAACCAATGTGGTAAGATGGATTGTCTACCTTCCTAATCAGCTAAAATAAAAGTAGGCAACATGAAAGTGTTTCTTGAAACATGTCTTTTTGTGGTAAATTGAGCTACTTTCATTTGATGAGAAAAAACAATGTTGACTGAAATGGAGGTGTGTGCATGCGGAGTTTGCTTTTATTTGTGCATCCACTGTGATTCAATAACTGTCTTGCATGCTGCACCATCAGTGTGGACAAATTATTAAAATTGTTCCTTGCTTGTGAAGTATCATTTTGCTCCTGCATTATTTTGTTTTATTGATAATTGTGACAATTTGAGTCTTTCTTCTGGCAGGGAGAAGTGGATTGTCCATTTTACTTAAAAACTGGGAGGTAAATAATTCTCTATTATATCAGATCATTTCATCCCCTAAGGGAATTTATGAATGGCTAAAGATTATAATTCCTCTCTCATGGAAAGCAGTTGCAAGTATGGAGGCAATTGCCGCTATAATCATCCTGACTGGAATGGTAAGACTGCTACTTTGTATTTAAGAAAAGACTGTTCTAAACATTTCTTTTAGATATTTTTTGGCTAGTGTAATTTTTACAGCAGTGGGGTTATTGTTGTAGCAATCAATCCACCTGTTATTGCTGCTGTTGCTTCTAATTCTTCCATAGCAGCATCTCCTGCTACTTATCGTGGTGGTGTTGTTGATCCATCAGCCTCAATCTTGCAAACATTTGACCCTTGCATGACACAGGCAATGGTAAGTATTCATTTTCTTAAATGTTGTCAACCTAACTATTACTTGTGCCACAAATACCTTTCAGATTTATGCACTTTTCTTCTTGTTTGTTTGCTTCAAATCCTTGAATTACTTGTATATATGTTGAAAGTACTCCCATTCATTGTCCTTTTCCAACACCCAATCCCCTCCTCCTCTCTCCCCTTTTCGACTGTTTTTGCTAACAATTTTTGTAATTTGATATTGTAGCTTGGCATGGGCACTGCTATCTATCCTCAACGGCCTGGGCAAATTGAATGTGATGTGAGCATGCTCTTATTACTTATTTATCAGTAGTGGTTTTTATATTGAAAGTAAGTTGAGTCAATTGCTAAGTTTTGCAATGCTTGTGTTTGAGCATGGAGCCTATTCAACGGCTACAATAGTATATGTTTAATGAAAAACTATCTTCTTCTTCCTTGGAGCTAATGCATATAATTTGTGAGAAGAAGAGTTCTTAATTTTATCTAAGCAGATGAGTTGGCTTGACAATGAAGGTTTGTAGATAATTTTTGAGCCCTAGGCCTTTTCTTTTTCTTTCCCCCGAAATGGCATGAGAATTTTAGTAGGATTTACATGAAATTGTTATTGTTGCTATACGCCTTTCTTGAGTGATCTACAAATGCTTCATGGGGGTAGATTTTATAAAGTGCTAAAGGCTTCACAGTTAGGATTCATTTCAAAAAGGTGCCTCTGAAAAATCTAAATACTCTCAAAGACCTTACAACGTTACATTTACTAACATTTGAGAGCTTAGAACTTTAGCAAGGACACTTCTGAGTGAGGATGGGAGAGGGACACTTTTGTTGTTAATTACATGGAGAATTATCTGTCCCGTAACCCATAAAGTTGGTCAAAAGCTGAATTTCTTCCATAGGATTAAAGAGATTACTTGTAGTATTGTCTTGTAAAATGGCTTCATTTTCATTAGAGGCTTGATGATCTGGAGTTTAGCTCTTGATGAACTGGAAAATGCTATATATTCTACTTCATTTTTGTTAGACTATGTAAATCTGATAAGTAAAATTGTATTCTTTACTGATAATACAAGGACAATAGATATAGAGATACAACTTCTACCTAACTTCTACTTAACATTATATTAATTACAACTTAGAAAATATAATTCTAGAAACTATAAACTATAATTACAACATAGAAACTATAACATATTATAATACTTCCCTCCCAAGTTGAAGCATAGATATTGATCATGCCCAACTTGTTACATATATCATCAATTCTAACACTATTCAAAGCTTTGGTGAAGATATCTGCTAACTGTTCTTCAGTTCTGACATGTCCTATAGAAATCAAATTTTGTTGTATCCTCTCACGGATGAAATGACAATCAATTTCAATATGTTTGGTTCGCTCATGAAACACAGGGTTAGATGCAATGTGAATGGCTGCCTAATTGTTACACCATAACTAGGCAGGTATAGGCACTTTAAATCCAACTTCAATCAAGAGCTGATGAATCCACATTATTTCACATGTTGATTGTGCTATAGCTCTATATTCTGCCTCTACACTTGAGCGGGATACTGTGTGTTGTTTCTTGCTTTTCTGAGTGATTAGATTTCCGTCAACAAACACACAATACCCAGTGCTGGAACTTTTATCTATTTTAGATCCTACCAAATCAGCATCCGAAAAATACTCAATACAATTATGTTTGTGATTTTCATATACTAAACCATGTCCAGGAGCACTCTTTAGATAACACAAAATTTGATCTAAAGTTACCCAATGATCCACCATAGGAGAAGACACGAACTGACTTATAATACTAACTGGGTATGTAATATCAGGACGAGTTATTGCGAGATAGTTTAACTTTCTAACTAGATGTCTGTACTTTTCTAGATCCTTGAATGATTCTCCTTCTTTTGTAAGCTGCATATTAGGAGTCATAGGCGTATTGCATGGCTTAGCTCCCAATTTACTTGTCTCAATTAATAAGTCAAGTATATATTTCCTCTGAGATAGAAAAATGCCTTTTTTACTTCTTGTCAACTTAATTCCTAAGAAATACTTCAGTTGCCCCAAATCCTTAGTATGAAATTGAGTGTGAAGGAGTGATTTGAGAGAGGTAATGCCAACGCTATTATTTCCTGTAATGATAATATCATCAACATATACAATGAGGATAATTATAGTAGTGTCAAAATACTTAGAGAATACTGAGTGATCCGATTTGCTCTTTCTTAGACCAAAACTCTCAACTGCTTGACTGAATTTCCCAAACCAAGCTTGAGGACTTTGTTTTAGTCCATATAATGACTTCCACAGGCGACAAACTTTACTTGACTTCCCTTGAGCAACAAATCTTGGTGGTTGCTCCATATAAACTTCCTCTTGCAAATCGCCATGTAAAAAGGCATTTTTTATATCCAATTGATATAAAGGCCAAGAATTAGAAGCTGCAATAGAGATAAATAGGCGAATAGCAGTTAACTTAGCCACAGGAGAAAATGTGTCTAAATAATCCACACCATAGGTTTGAGCATATCCCTTTGCCTTCTTTCTTGCAGGTAAGTTCACTAGATCCCAAGTATGATTTGTATCTAAGGCATTCATCTCATCAATCATAGCATCTCACCAACCAGGGTATGAAAGTGCAACATGAAGAGACTTTGGAATGGTCATGGTGTCGAGGGATGCAATAAATGAGGAAGACGATGATGACAAGTGATCATAAGATACACAAGAAGAAATTGGATAAGTACATTGGCGTTTACCTTTACGGAGTGCTATAGGAAGATCAAGATCACTTGTAGCCGAATCCATTGAGGAAGAAGAAACTGATGCAGGACATGAAGTAGGAGGAACTTGTTGTCGAGAGTACATACTGAATTGGAGGTTGTGATGGTGGGGGTAGTGGTAAGGTACCTAGAGACTTATAAGTAATATGATAAAAGTAACAAATCATCATCCTCTTCTTGTTTTGGAGTTTCAATGGATGAAAAATATGGTGTGTTTTCTACAAAAGTGACATCAATTGAGATAAGATATTTGTTAAGATGAGGACAAAAACACCGATATCTTCTTTGAACTTGAGAATATCCCAAAAAAATACATTTGAGAGATTTAGGATCAAGTTTAGTAACCTAAGGACGGACATCACGAACAAAACAAGTATTACCAAATATCTTAGGTTCAATAGGAAATAATGACTTCGTAGGGAACAATACTGTATAAGGAGTTTTACTTTGTAGAATAGATGAAGGGAGATGATTAATCAAAAAACAAGCAGTGGAGACTGCATCAACCAAAAATTGTTTAAGAACATGCATTTGAAATAGAAGTGCTTGTGCAGTCTCAAGAAGTTGTCTATTTTTTCTTTTAGCTACTTCATTTTGAGAAGGTGTATCCACACTAGAAGATTGATGAAGGATACCATTTTGGAGCATATACGACTGAAATAAGTGAGAGAAATATTCTTTAGCATTATCACTTCTTAATGTATGTATTGAGATATTGAATTGTGTTTTTATTTCAGCACAAATGGCAGAAAAATGTGAAAATGCCTCTGAACGATTTTTCATGAGATAAAGCCAAGTCATACTAGAATAATCATTCACAAAGGTAACAATATACTGAAAACCAGCCTTAGCTACAATTGGGCATGGACCCTATACATCAGAATGAACTAACTCAAAAGGTAAACTAGTCTTTTTATTGACTCTAGGTAAACTAGACAAACAATGGTATTTAGCAAAATGATAAGATTCACAATCCAAGGTAGAAACATTATTAAATTATGGATAAATGGTCTTTAACACAGATAGAGAAGGGTGACCAAGCCGATAGTGAGCTTGGAAAGGTGTTAAGACACTTGAACATGCAACAGACCTTTGCACTTGTGTATCCAATATATAGAGACCGCCCTATTCATGTCCTTTACCAATAATCTTCTTTGTCATAAGATCTTGAAACAGACAATGATCAGGATAAAATGAGATGCAACAATTCGGTGCATGAGTAAGTTGACTTATTAATAGTAAGTTAAAGGAAAAATGTGGTAAACTTAACATAGACGATAAGGAAATCAAAGGAGTTAGATTAATAGTGCCAGATCCATGGACAAATGACTTGGAACCATCTGCTAGAGTGACATTTGTAGGAGAGATGTATGGTTGGTAAGTGGAGAAGAGATCAAGGTTACTTGTCATGTGATCTGTGGCACTAGAATCAATGACCCACTTGGACGATGAGGAAAGAAGACATTGAGTTGATTTACCTGATTCAACAATCGCAGATGTATGATGAGATGAAGTCTTCAATGCCTCTTGATATTGAGAGAATTTGGCATATTCATCAGTAGAAATTGTTATAGTCTTTTCAGAAGATGAACTTGATGTGGAGTCAGTGGTGGCAATGAGTACTGATTGCTTTTTCTGGCCACGATTTTGCAATTTCTTACAAGTACGCTTTGTATGCCTTGACTCATGACAGTAATAGCAAACAACTCCCCCTGTTTCTTAACTTCAAATATGATCTCCCCCTCTCCTATTGGAGGAATTTCGATGTAATTCTATTATTTTAGTTGTCACTGGAACCATATCTATGATATGTAATTTATTTTCAGCCATCTAGCAATCCACACAACAAACACCAACAGTACCAAACAACACTAGAAGATTAAACGAAGGCAGGAATGCTAACTCCCATTAGATAAAGCACCTTAATCAACTTATCCAAGTTTTCAAAAAAAAAAAAACCCCAGCAACAATAAAACCCAAACCAGAAACCTTAACCTTAGCAAAGAACATGTGTCCCAAGATGATTTTCGAAATGGCGAGATTGGAATAAAGAATACCATTCCATGAAGACCCAGTAAGAACACATGGACGAATGGAGGTCACACGCCTCCACACGCAAAAAACAAGGACAAGTGGTAGACAGTTTATGTGGTGTGTGAGCCTCACACACCGATCTGTTGGTCGCTGGAGTTGGTTGGAGAAGTTCATCGGCCGGCAATCTTTCCTCCTGGAGGGGCGGTGAGAAAAAAGAAACACAAACACTTTTCAAGGTGTGTGTGGGATATACAAATGTTGCGCACTAGGCAGCTAGAGTTAAACCCTATTTTTTTTTTTCTTCAAAAGAAAATTCCTATAGTTAGATTGCTTTGATACCATGTAAATCTGATAAGTAAAATTGTATTCTTTATTGATAATATAAGGACAATATATATGGAGATACAACTTCTACTTAACTTATACCTAACATTATATTAATTATAATTTAGAAAATATATTTCTAGAAACTATAATTACAATCAGAATATTCAAATACATAATCTGTCATTAAACATTTAGCATAGTTCTAGAGAGAGAAAATGCTCCCACCTTTCTCTTACACTCTTCCACACCCCCACCTAAAAGATCACTTCTTTTAGGCCAAAAACACACACTCTCCCCCTCCCTTCCTTGACCAGTGTGCTGCTGCCGCTGATGGATTTGGATGGCAGCCAGCTTCAAGAACCATCGTGTAGGTCGCCTACTGGTGGCCGGAGTTTGTTAGGGGAACGTTTCCCTCCCCTTAGTATCGGAAAACCAGCTGTAGCTCCCCTAGGCACGCCTCCATATGCTGGAAATACCACTCTTCTAGATAAGGAAAAAGTAGGGCAAGCTTTTCACTCAAGGGGAAAAGTTAAAGTTGACTTAACCAAAAATGGAAGCCTTGATCCTCGTGCCCCTGATGGAATGCCTTTTGGTCACTATCATCAGCCGCATGACAGTTCCAAAGGTAGCTTTTGTGCCCCGCCCCCTTTACACCCTTCCTAAGTCCTTTCCTCCTTTGGTAATTCCACTTTGGAATTACCCAACCGGTTGGAAAGAAACCATGGAACCGGAAAACACCACACAACACCATCTTCTCCAACTGATACATCCTCTGGTGGCCCAAGGGAAAGGAAATCCTATGCCCATGCATGCAGCGCGACCGATGTAGATGACCCCAACTTCAACTTGAGGTATCATCCACCGAATAGGAAGGGATTGGTGCCATGGGTGAAGATCCCCCATGCGGTTGAGGTGGTTGGAGCTGATTATTGGTCTTCCACACTTGTTGGTTTTTTCCTTGGACGTAGGCTGCTGTTTCAACTTATTCATGACATGGCCTTCCGTCTTTGGAAAGAATATGGAATCCTTGAAGTCTTGGGAAGTAAAGAAGGGTACTTTTACTTCCGTTTCTCTCACGGAACAGACCTCACTCCTCTACTAGAAAAGACATGGTATTTTGCACAAAGATACCTAATCCTTCTAAAGTGGAGACGTGGCATGGCCCTTGAAAAGCCTCAGCCAACTAATGTCCCCGTTTGGACTTTCCTCCACCGTGTTCCTTGTGAATACCTGAATGATAGCGAGTGGAATTGGAGTCCCCCTTGAGGCTGATGCACTAACGACTTCTAGAAAGAGGGCTAACCGTGCGAAGTGCTGATAGAGCTGGACGTGAGAGAGGAATTGGTTTCCTAAGTTGAAGTTGAGAGTTCTGATGGATCCATATCCAAAGTCATGGTTCAATATCAGGGACTCCCTTTAAGATGTGAGGAATGCAAAGTGTTTGGTCATTTGTGCCATCCTACCAATATAGGGACTTCACCAACTAAGTCCAGCGGTTAAGGCACTAAGAGAAGTGAGGGACAGTGGGTTCCGGTGGGTGGAGGTCGAAGGGAGAAGAAGGAGAAATCCAATGCTGGGATCAAGGCATGTGTAAATGGAAACAACAAGCCTAGCCGTACATCTGAAATCGTAGAAAACGAGGGAGGACAGCATGGCCACATGCCTAGCTGTGAACTTGAAGCTGCTAAGGAGTCCCCCCCTTGGTCCCTAAGGCCAAGCCAGCAGACATTCGTGTCAGCGAAGGTGACACTAAGAATGCTATTGATCCCGAGGTAGTTGCGGATGTACAACAGCAAAGGGAGACGATCATAGAAGGGTATGACATGGAAGTGGATGGAAGATGCGGCCTAAATGCTAGTGGTATACCTGATCAGCAGCCCGAGAATCCAATTTCTCTTCACATCAGCGACCAGGTCCCAACCAAGGATGATCTTGGAGTTGATGAATTTGAAAACACTCCACTTTGCAAGTTAATCCCCCAACTCCACCACAATCAGGGCAGCAACCTGAAAATACCGAAGGGCTCTACCTCTTCTAGTAGGCGCAAGAAGAAGGCGCGGAAGAGGAGAAGATCCTTTACCTAGTTGCCCACATACACCAACCCAATGCATATTGCACTTGGAATGTTAGGGGGTTGATTGATCCCATAAAGGTGGCAGACGTTAGAAGGATTTACAATAAGCGCAAGATAAGTTGTATCGGCTTGCTTGAGACCAAGGTTAACCTGATGAATGAAGCATCCATCAAGAATGCATTGGGAGTAGCTTGGTAAGTTAGAATTAATACGGTGGCTAGAAAGCGTATGTGGTTGGCTTGGAAGCCTAAAGAGTGGATTGTTAGCATGGAATTGGAACATTTCCAATTTATGCATTGCAAAATTGTAAACATGAGATCCAACTCCACCTTTTTTGCTACTTTCATCTATGCTTCCAACAATGGGAGGGAAAGAAGATCCCTTTGGTAACATTGAGAATATAGCACTATCCATTCACCTCCTATCATGGATAGTTCTTGGAGATTTTAACCCAACTAAATCCCCTACTGAGAAATTGGGTGGGAGAATGCACCTTACGGATGAGATGGTTGAATTACAAAGTTATATTACACACGCGGAATTGGAGGACTTGAATTATGTGGGGGACTTCTTCACTTGGTCTAATCGACAAGAGAACAACCCTATACTATGCAAGTTGGATAGGATCATGGTGAATCAACAATGGCTTCGGTTGCTGCCAAGAACACATGCACAGTTTGTTTCCCCAACTCTCTCAGACCCTTCACTTGCCATCACTTGTATGGACGTCACGTCGGTAACTAGGAAAACTCCTTTCAAGTTTTTCAACTTTTGGGTGGACCACAAGAGCTTCAAAGATATTGTGAGTAGCACATGGAGAACGGATATTGCAAGGTCCAAGATGTTCCAAGTTGTGAGGAAACTCAGATTACTTAAGCAAGAACTTAGGCTATTAAACAAGAATGAATTTTCCTACCTCCCTAATAAGGTTGAGATGGCGAAGTCTAGACTGCAATCTCTACAAGCCGCTGGCCATGGGGGTGGAAATACGTCCATTATAGAGGAGGAAAAGGAAGCATATAAAGCTTATTATCTATTAAGAGGAGCTGAGGAAAGTTTTTACAAACAGAAATTTAGGGCACATTGGTTGAAGCTAGGGGATAGGAATATTTCTTTCTTCTACAAAACCATGAGAAACTTGCATAATCGTAGCTACATACATCGTCTACTCAGAGACGACGGGAATGAGGTTTTTGGGGATGCAGTGGTCAAAGCACTTGCAGTGGAGCACTTTCAGAAACTCTATGATTGTCCTCCTAGCCCTACACTGGAGGATGTCAGTAACTTGGTCACCTGGAGGCTGAGTCACCAACAACAAATTGAGTTAGCTCTTCCCTTTACAGATGATGAGATTAAGGGGGGGTTCTTCTCACAAGCCAATGAAAAAGCACTAGGGCCTGATGGGTACACTGCTAAGTTCTTCAAGGACACCTGGGGGATTATTGGTAAGGACATTCTGGAAGCATCCAAGGAATTCTTGGCATCTGGACACTTACTCAAGGAGATTAACTCATCCATCATCTCCCTGGTTCCTAAAATTGCCAACCCGTCAAGACTAGGAGAATTTTGCCCTATTGCTTGTTGCAACGTTATTTATAAGGCCATCTCTAAAGTCATTGGAGAGCGTATTAAGAGGGTCCTCCCAACTCTAGTTGGCAGAGAGCAAGCTGCTTTCATCCTTGAGCAAAGAATCATTGACAACATCTTCCTTGCTCAAGAATTGATGGCGGGCTATCATGTACAATCAAGTTCACCTCAGTACACCCTTAAGGTAGACCTACAAAAGGCATACGATACGATTAGCTGGGATTTCTTGATGGCTACTCTCTAAGCTATGAACTTTCCTCCCCATATATGTACCCTTATACAGTAGTGCATTACCACCCCAAAGTTTTCCATCAACATCAATGGGGAATTAGCTAGTTATTTTCCTAGTAAGAGAGGGTTAAGACAGGGTGATCCGTTATCTCCTTACCTCTTTGTATTGGGGATGGAGATCCTATCTAATCAGTTGAGACAACTGACGGAGAACCCCCAATTCACCCTTTACTGGAGATTCAAGAATGAGAAACTAACACACTTATGCTTTGTAGATGATTTTCTCATTTTATCTAAAGGAAACTTCCAGTCAGTATCATTGATCAAGTAGATGCTTCAGTAGTTCCACTCTATGTCGGGCTTGGAGGTCAACAATAACAAGAGCAATATCTTCTTCTCTTATGTTCTCAGGGATGAAAAGGAGGCCATTCTATCATTTGCCTAGTTCCAGGAAGGTAATCTACCAGTGCGTTACCTTGGGGTTCTCCTTTTTTCTACTAAATTGCGAAAAGAAGACTATGATGCCTTACTTGAGAAAATGCTGTCTAGGGTCACGTCTTGGACGTCCAGATACCTCTCCTATGCAGGGAGATTACAGTTGATCAAGTTGGTCCTCATCTCCTTGCAAGTCCATTGGAGTAATGCATTTCTACTTCCTAAATATATTATTAGGAAGATGGATAGCTTACTCAGGAACTTTCTGTAGAGCGGAAACCCTCATACTTACTCTAAGGCTAAGGTTAGATGGAGTGAAGTCTGTAAACCACTTAAGTGTGGGGGTCTAGGGATATTGGACCTGCACCAATGGAATAAGGCCATCCAAATAAAATACATTTGGCATCTATGCAAGGATGGTCCGAGAACCCTTTGGCCTGAATGGGTCCACTCCACATTTTTGAAAGGTAGAAGCTTTTGGGCAAAGAAAGCACCTGCATCATGCTCTTGGACTTGGAAGAAATTGCTGAAACTTAGATGCCTAGTGTGTCCCTGCTTTCGTTGGGACCTTAATAATGGTCTTATTATATCCCTTTGGTCAGACTATTTGCTTCCAATAGGCCCATTGGATTTGATATTTAGCGGTCGGGAGATGGGTAGTACCGGACTCCCTCTTACCACCAAACTTTGTTCCCTCATGGAAGGTAACGAATGGTATATCCCAAAGGGTGTGCTAAGAAATAATATCCAGATCCCCACCTTACTCCATCTTGACGCATCAGTTAATGACCGCCTCCGATGGATCCATTCTACCACGGGTGAATATAAAACTAAGAGTGGGTATGAATTCCTCATCCCCCAACCTGGGCGGTACCCTAGGCTAAGGTGATTTGAAACAAATACTCAATTCCTAAACACTCGTTTATCCTATGGTTAGCCTGGTTACATAAGCTATCCACACTGGACAAGTTGGAATCATGGGGCGTGACTTCTACTACTAGTTTCCTATGTCAACAGGGTTAGGAAGACCACTCCCATCTCTTCTTCAATTGTAGCTATTCCCACTCGATCTGGAGTGCGGTTTGTGACTACCTTCACTGCCCGACGCGCTTCAAAAGCTAGCAAGGGGCTACATCTCTATTGCTGGCCTCAATTGACTCCAATTCTCCTGACTTCCACAAAAGGTGTGCCACACTTGCAGCGATAGTTTATTGTATTTGGAGAGTGCGAAACAATGTATGCCTAGAGAATCGTATTCCCAACTAGGGCTTTGTTGTAAATCAAATTAGAGCTTACTCTTTGATATTGTAACGCTCTTATAGTAGTCTCTTTATCTTTTCTATTGTTTTTTTTGTCCTTGGGACTATGATATAAGTTTACTTGTCTTCACGGTTGTACATCTTTGGATATTAATAAAATTAACTTATAAAAAAAAAACTATAATTACAATCTAGAAACTATAAACTATAATTATAATCTAGAAACTATACCATATTATAATAGACTATATTGCTTTGTGCCCTATTGTTTTTAGCATGGAGTGAACAGAGATGATGGATTGAAAGCTAGTAAAGGACTTTGGCTATAAAAAGATAAGTAGGATAGGTGAATTATTAGATTCTCTGTTCAAAACAAGAGTGCCTTAAAAATAATTGAGGCTCCTTCATTTAATTTGTCCCTACAATACTTGCCACATAAGGTTATACTTGTAAGTCCCATTATCATATTGGAACTGGAAGTTTTGACTTCATGTGCATGGTTTTCCTGTTTTGATTCCTTTTGTACAAGTGCAATTGTTCGACTTTCCTATATTTACCTAATGATTTTGTATTTGTCATTTCCACATATTTTATCTTACAGTACTATATGAAGACCGGCGAATGTAAATTTGGTGAACGTTGCAAATACCATCACCCAATCGACCGATCAGCCCCATCGCATAACATGGTGAATCAAACTCAACAGAGCATTAAACTAACCCCAGCGGGGTTACCTAGACGTGAGGTAACTACGTTTTCCCTAGTTAATTTATGTTGGAGAAGTGTGCCTTTTCAAAGGATCTGCTACACAAATGTTCAAGACAACTTGAATGTGCAATGGATAATCTTCTCGTTGAATTAATTTTCAAAGTTGATCCATTATATCTGTCACTGAGAATAAGTTAATATCTTTTGGGTTTCTTTGCAAAAATCCTATGGGAAGCTACATTTTTGGGAATGAAATAGACTTCAACAGTCTTCTTTCTCATTGTTTAAAAAATCATAGGAGAGCTTCTCTTTTTGTGTTCCACAAATGGGCCTTTTTGGATATTTTTTAATCTTTTTAATTATATATATTCATATCTTATCTACACTGTTTAAGGATCGGATGTTTAGAAACTATCTGATCTGTATTTGATTTGTTTTGTTTTCAAATATGATATTTGGATAAATCGTCCTTTTTGTATGTTTTCATAATTATAACAAAAATTATGACGGGAATGGGAGTTGGGTTGAGAAAGTATTTTTAAGGGAAACGGTTTAAGAAATACATTTTATGTATTGGCAAAAGAAGACAAACTAACCAAAAACAAAGAAAATTCTTTTTTTTTTTTTTTTTTTGTAAAACTAAATAAATTGAAAGATGGCAACTTGTATGAGGTCTTGGGTTCAAATTCTACCAAGGACACTTCTTGAGACTAACTACATAGCACAAAGCTATTAACCGGTGCGTAAATCTTGTAAGGCGGTTCATGTGTCCGGCAGTAGCTGGTCATTTTATGGCTGCACTTCTCCTTACCAAAAAAAAAAAAAAGAAAAAAAAAACAAGAATAAAGGATAAAGAGGTCCAATTTTATAGGGATCTGTTGGGCAATTAATTAATTTTATAAGATTTTCATTGCTGATCATGCTACCTGATGCAAGGGTACTTTGACTAGAATGCAATCTGTAACCAGTTTTACTTTCCCTATCTTGACAATGTTGTGTGTATTGTGAGGTAAGATTTGTGCTCAAGAACTGTATATGAGTGATTCAGAGAACCTGCTTTCCCCTTTGTGTTTTGTTTCTCATTCTTCTCATATGAGCAAGTTTAAATTAACTTGTACTTGAGTGATTCAAATCTGAACAATTTCAGTTTGTTATGATGCATGCATCTTGCTTGATCGTATGCAATGTGTTTGGTTGGTTACCGTTTAATAGTTTGGGCAACATTGTACGTGGATCTAAAGTGCGGTGATTTGTAGGGCGCTGTACATTGTCCGTACTATTTGAAGACTGCAACTTGCAAATTTGGTGCAACTTGCAAGTTTGACCACCCACCTCCTGGCGAGGTGATGGTCAAGGCCACAACTGAAGAAGCATCTGCCTCCATTGGGAAGGAAGTATAAGTTCAGGCGTCCAGTTTTAGAAGCAAAGAGGTCCTTTAGAGTTTCTTGTAATGTAAACTTATGTTTGTTTTTCTATCATTTAATTCTTTATGCGGGGAAGACTGTAGCCCTGTGTATTTTCCAAAATCCTTCAAACTAAATTCTAGTACCGGAGGCGTTATTGAACAAATTAAGCTACAAGCAAGTTCGTATTATCTTGTCTTCAGATTATTTTGTTTATTTTTTCTTTCATCTGTTGTTAGTTTTCTGTTCTAAAAGGAGAGTTTCTTGTTTTTACATTTTCCCTTTCCGTGGGGTGGGGTGCGCGGTATTTTGAGACTAATCTGGAATGGCTTAAGTCTCAGATTTACTCGGAGTGAGGTCGGATGGTCTCCTATAAGCAACTGCAAGGTGTCACACAACGGGGATTCTCACTAAAATAATAAATTATAAGATTAGAGAAGGGCCAATAAAAATTGTACGATGCTCATGGACTGAAGGTGAAAAAAGAAAGAAGAAACTAGACCGTATACAGTGCTAAACTAACAAAAAGACCTAAGAAGGCACCAGCTATGACCTCAACGGCAGTATGACCAATAGATTCTTTGAGTGGACTAGCAATAGATTTAGAACCATCATGTAGGATGTCCTTGTTGTCTTCTTCAAGCAATAACAAAGGGCCTGTTTCCTCTGTTTCTGTGACGGCATGTCCATTGTAAGCCGAACCCAGGGGTAGTGATTCTCTCATTTGACAAGTGCTGTTGGGTGTCTCTAACAATACTTTGTTCATCACTTTTGCATGTTCACCTACTTCTTTTCTCACTCCCTGAATTTCGTGCGATGCAATGTACAAGTTTTATAGACATGTTAGATGCTGAATCGGGATCCAGTGGCATCATATTTGTGGTTTTCTATTACCTGCGCATCATACATGACAAGTGCAGCGTAGACGACGGACATGCCAAAAACAGAGTCTGAAAAGCCCCTGCCAGTTGATGAAAAATTGGAAACTTATGAACGTCTAATGTAAAATTAAAATAAAAAAGAAAAGAAAAGAAGGAGAAGGACAGGATCGGGAACCTCTCAAAACCAAGGGAAGCTGCTGTGGCCACAACTGCCTACACAAGAAAATTAGTGATTTTAATAAAGAATCATTTAGGATAAATTAGAGCAGTACTGTAATTTACTCACGGAAGAGTGCGTAGAAGGGAGTCCTCCCGCTTGAAAAGCCGCCCCCAGGTCGAAGCGCTTCCCATATATGAATGAGGTCAATGGCTTCGCCAGCTGTCCAATTGCTGATGAAATGCCAGCTGCTATAACAACCTTGTACATAAAAACACCATAGTCCATACATAGGAACTAATTAATACTTAGTATTCACCAATTATAGCGCAGCAGCTTGCAGCTACATAAAAAAAGAAAAGAAAAAGATTACTTTGTTATGCACGATTTGAGTAACATCCTCGATCCCAACTTTCGATTGGACGATGCAACTGGTATTAGTTCTACGAGAAAAAGCGGCTCTTTTCTGTCGAGAAATCTTCTGGTTGCGGTGACAAGTGGAAGAGATGGTCCAATTATAAGCAGAGCTGATCCCCATCTCATGTGCACTCTTTCTCCTTCTCAGAGTCAGAGGGTTGCACTTTACTTTGTGCTAAGCCACGCTGCGCGAAGATGCTTCTCCATCTTTGTCCTCTAATTGCTTACCAAAAACGGACACCATCTTCACCTAAATTACATCTTAACCCACTCCTAAGAGTTAAATGTCTGAATTTCCCATCCCATTTCAACGAAAAGTGGTCCAAACTCTACTACCCAATTTCAAAGCTCATCCTTTCGTTCTTTTCTATTTGAATAATAATGGCTATTTTTCTAAGTTTTATTAAAAAAAAACCGTCAAGAATTCCACCAACCCTTATGAACTTCTAATTAATCAATGAAGCCGATGAAAGTTCTCTTTATAAAACTGATGAGAGTTCTCTTTATAAAACTTGAAAAATATTGAGAATTTATATAAAAGAAAAAGTAAATGTTAATTACTAAAAATTATATGTATTTATAATTATGTTAAGAGTCTTTTACATTTTAAATAAATATAAATATGTATTTTTTATAATTATAACATGCTCCTTTCAAATTATAGGACGAAACACTTCGTTTTTATTATATATTAAAAATTTCTATTATATTAGTTAAGTTAACTAATTATGCATACGTATACTATGATATTGCTTAGTGTATATTTAGCTTGCATAGTTTTATTATGTTCGTTTAAAGTTTAGAAACTATGTTAATTTTTTTTTTTGGTCCTATTCTGGTAATTTCCATGGATTAGTAGCTAGGACTTTGACTCTTTTTTTTTTTTGGCCAAAAGATAGGTTTTTGACTTAAACAACATATTTGGCAATTTTTGACAAAGTAAAAATGGGTAAGAATCCGTGGAAAGAAAAAGAAAAAGAAAGAAAATATTAGTTTTCATATTTCGATAGATTCATATAAAGAAGATTGAAGAAAATGTTTCAATTTTTATTGATTGATGTATAAAAATGTTATGAAAAATGTGTTTGACCTTTTTTTGGGGGGGGCTGTCTCTCTAACTTTGTTTTGAGGAGTATTTTTTATAGTCTTACATCAATTTAATACTAACTTTTTTTTTTCCACTTTTAAGGAAAAAGTAGTTGAGCACACAAGTGAAAAATATTTCTATTCAATTCTCTTCATTTCCATCAATTTTTCAATTTATTTTTAAATATCCAAACAACAAATTTTTATTCATTCCCTTCCATTTTTATACTTTTCCATTGATTTCATGTTTGTCAAGATGGTATAAGCTTGATCTTGGCAAATATTAAATAAGTGATTGTCTCATTGGGCAAGTGGAATTTGTGGGCTCCGATGATTTGATAAAAGATTTAGATGTAGAATATAAGTAAAATGCTGCAGGCTTATAATTTGAGAAGTTTATGAAGAATGTTAACTTAATTGACCTTGACCATATGTATAATATATACTTATATTTAAATATTGTATGGGCTAGTTCGGTGAATGGATCCATGTGCAGTCCATAGAAGTTAATTCACTAGTTAACTAAAGTCCGGTCATTAATTGACCGTAGATGGTGTCCAGTAATATTGTTTTTCTTATTTCGGTCTTTCCTATTGTCCAAGTTATTTGCTTGTATAAAGTTATTATGTTTAGTTTTATAATTCTACAAATGTCTAATGTGGTGTACTGGTAAGTGTAAAAGAGCTGGGTAAAAACATAGCATGATTCGGTTACGGTATCTATTATACTAGTAGATCTATTTGCTGCTTATTTACTTCTTATTTATCTA
The DNA here is from genome assembly GCA_037954665.1 of Laguncularia racemosa. Lineage (NCBI taxonomy): Eukaryota > Viridiplantae > Streptophyta > Magnoliopsida > Myrtales > Combretaceae > Laguncularia > Laguncularia racemosa. The sequence continues at coordinate 100,281 of JBBMOL010000593.1, forward strand.
ATGTTGTAATTATGTTTTTCTTATAATTTTGTTTAGTTACATAATTATATAAATATCTAATGTTGTGTTATGTTTTTCTGCTTTTGCTTGCTTACTTCTTATTTTATTTTTAATTTTTTAAGATTTTTTTTTTCTGGCGAATTGTTCTTATTCTATTGCTTCTGTTGGTCTTGTTAGTAATAAAGAAAAAAAAAAGGAATTAATTACTTAAGATTTAAATTTTTTGTGAAAACTAATTTGAAAAATTACCTTTGATTACTATTTTGCAGATATCAATTCAGATTTCAATCTTGCAACGGAATAAATAATCAACAAAAATAAATAAGTTGCAGAAAAAGCAAAAAGTAAGAGTTTGAGAAGATTAGATAGTAATGTATAGTGATTTCGCTGTGTGTGTCAGTTTACTTTTATAGCCTCTACATGTTGAGATTGCAATTGTATTTATTGGTTGATTCCACTATGTGAAAAATCAAATCTTATGAGTATTACAATATTCAACAACTCAATGATATAATCACAATGATATAATCACAGTCACTTTTCTACTGTCTCCCTTAGCTGAACCCTAAACTAATGCATAGAGCAATAGATAGCAGATCAAGATTATAGGCATATAAAGCTTTTCAATCAATAAGAATATAAGAATATATTTCTCCAATTTTCGCACAAGAATTAATATAATAAATACTGATTTTTCTCTTTGTGATGTTTTTTTTTGTTTCCATATATGTGTTGTTTGAATTTGAAATCTTTAGTTTATATATTCTTCTTTTTTATAGAAGCCTTCCAATGTTTATAAAGTCTTCTAATGTTCATCTGAAAATCAAAGATCCCTTTAACAACCTTGTATGGATAAACCTTACTTTGAAAATCAAAGATCCCTCTTATTGCGGATGGGGTTAAATTGATAATCTTTATCCTTATCTTGTTCTTCTTCTTCAAATGATGATTAGTTAAAATCAATCTTAGAATAATTTAATCCATTATGTAAATAAAACTTCACTAACTGGAGTTACAAATAAATCAAACTTGTATTGAATATAGATAAGAACTGTATAAACATACATTATTTAAACCAAAGCATGAAACTATCTATTTAAATATCTACTAAAACATCTAACAAATTGTTTGTATTAAACTGTCTATTTAAGTGTCTATTGAAATATCTAATAAATTGTCTGTATCGAACTATTTATTTAAGTGTTTATAAATTATTGTCTACTTAAGTGTTTTTAAAAATGAATATAACTTAACACATATTTGCTAATAACTTTTTTGTTATCATTAAAATTTATTTTAGAGAAATCAACATTCTCTCTCTTTTTTATGATAACAAAACCTATCTCAAGTGATAAACTTATGTACCATATTAAGTAATATATTAAATACTTGTGAAACAAGTTTATCACTAGCTTACTATCCCTTCTCCCCCCTTTTTATTATCAAACAAGTAAAATATATTACTCTCCCTTAGCATATGATATAAATTTGAAGCATGAATCAACAATCAGTAATTAGTAACAGAATTATCAAAAGCATAAAGCATCATTTAAAATTTAAACCATACAAACCAACAATTAGAGCTATAGAATAGCATGAGTCTAAAAATTAAAACAATTAACAAGTAGCTAATAATGATTAGCAATAGTCTTTAAACAGTTAACAAAGATTAGTAAAAAAAAAAAAAAATCAATTTGAATTCTTCTTTAGTGGCTTGACAACTTTCTTAGCAGTTGTCTTTACCCTTTTCCTTAGTCTTTTTGGAAATTGGGCTTCTTTAGATTCCTTTTCGACGGGATCGGGATTGGTTTCAATTGGAGCTGGAGCTAGAGCTGGTTGTGTTTCAATTGGTTCAGTAGAAGAAGATGATTGATTAGATGGTTCAATAGGGGGTTTATTTTGAGTGGTTTGGATGGGCTCAGAAGTAGGTTAAGGATTAGGTTCTTGAGTAGCATCATGTGTAGGATCAATTTCAGGATCGATTTCAATAGTTTCTTGCTCAGTGTGATCTAAGATCTTAATCCCACCACTTTGATGAATTTGTTGCTGTACATGTGGAGTCTCCAAGTTTTGTTTGTGCATTGGAATAGTGTCTCCACCCTCATCATTAAGATCTTGTTGACTTTCTTAAATAGGAGTCCTTAGAGAACTATATGTAGTTCTATTGGGAGTTGGTGGAAGTTGTTCATTAGATTTCTCTTCACTAGGTTTGGTAGCGACTAACTCCATTATGAGCTTCATCTCCATAAAGTTTTTCTTTACAAAATTCTCTAAATCTAAAATCCTACTTTTCATATTTGTCACCTCATTGCTAGTTTTAGTTTCACAATCATTTTTCTTGGAAGTAGGGGATTTTGGAACAACTTCTACTAAACTATTTGTAGAAGTCTCTGTTTTAACTAAAGGTTGATCCCTAATCTCCAAGTTTCTCTTACAAACTTTCCTTCTTGTCTTCTTTTTCTTTTTCATCAGTTTTTTCTTTTCCTTTTCTTTTTTTTTTTTTACCCTTTTTCAAAAGTTCTTCTTCATCTATTTTCATTTTCTCTTTAAAGATTACTCCTCTTTTTACATTAGACATCCATTCAGGAATATCCTTTCTTATATGCCTATGATCCATGTATGCAATGTAATTCTTAAAGAACCAAACTTTTCTCCCAACATGTATGTTCATATGATGAAGAATCCCTTTATTAATTTTCTTGACAAAAAATTTAGTATAATCCTCTTTGGGGAACTTTATATTTTTCTCTTTTAAGAGAAACATGACTAGATTTCCATAAGATCTCTTCCCTTTACTTTTAAACAAATTCTTTAAGTTTTTGCTTGCTACATCCACACTTTTCCCTTTACTAATACCTTAAATAATTTTTGCTTCATTTATTGAAATGTATGTTATACTCTCAATCCTTGGAAGAACACAAGAACTCACTATATTATGTAGCATTCTAATCAATAGAGAAAATTGAATAATGGGCATATCTTGTTGTGATTCAATTTCAAACCTATCATTCATATATTGAAATAAATCTATTCTATTCATCTTTAGTATGTCTTCATCATCACTTTCATTTTTGAGTTCTAAACACTGAATTAGATCATTCTTGGTAATTTCAATATCTTGACCACAAAAATTTGACTTCAACCTATCATTTCTTCTTGAATCTAAATTTTCATAAAATTCTGCAACTACGTCTCGAAATATCGTATATCTAAGATTACGCATTTATTTGCAACCTATTTTATCTAACATTTCATTTATGTGGAAACCGTTCTTGATTAGATATTTAGTGTCTAAAGACATACAATCAATTACTTTCCCTTTTAATGGAACAATTTCCTAAATGGATTGATATCTAGGATGTACCTTTTTCGTCTATTTTAGAGTGTTTGGAGGAATGTCTTGTTTACTTTCTATATCACTATCTGTAACATGCTCCTCCAAATTGCTATTTTCGTAGGGTTTCCTTTGTTCCCTACTATGGATAGTTTCTTGAGATGTTCCTTGGCTAGGGTGTTTCGATAAGGATGATTCCTTGTCTTGAATCTCAATAGTGTTTTTTTTTTTTCTTTCTTGTTGCCTTTTGAAAGCAATGTGGTAGTTTGGGTTGATTTTCTTGGTGCCATTATCATGAACAGAGGTTAGGGTTCAAGATAGAGCAAGAGAGAGAAAAAGTGTTTAGGGTTGAGAGACAGTGAGAGTGTTTAGAGAGTGAGATAGGAGAGAGTTTTGAATCTTTGATTTTTGAAAAAGAGTTTTTAAGGAACTAGTTTCTGCATGTATGGATTAATCTAATGGCTAACAAGATATGAAGCCTCTTCCTTTGATTATAGTTCATCTAAAATATTTGAAAAAAAGAATATTTTTTATTTTAAAAAGGAAAACACACAATTATTTCATTTCTAATAAATTCAAATTTATTCTTATGTAACAGTTTTGTAAATACAACAGCTAATTAAAATTCGGTATTAACAAAAGTTAAGATTAATATCTCCATTATTAGCATGATCTCTTCTAAAATGATATCTTACTTCAATATAGTTGGATCTAGAATGATGAATTGGATTTTTTGTAAGATTAATAGCACTTGTATTATCACATTTTATTGGAATATTTTTACACATAAAACCATAGTCACACAATTGTTGTTGAATCCATAGATCTTGAGTATAACAATTCCCTATTGAAATATATTCTACTTCAATTGTTGATAGGGCAACAAAATTTTGTTTCTTAAATGACTAAGATGCAAGTTTGTCTCTAAAAATTGACAAGTTATTGAAGTACTTTTTGTGTCGATCTTGCAGCCTACATAATCAACATCTAAATATCCTATTAAATCAATATTTTGATTTTTAGGATACCAAATTTCTAATTTTGTAGTGCAAGATATATATTTGAAAATTCTTTTGACTGTTGTTAAATGTGTTTCAATTGGATTTATTTAAAATCTAGCACATACACAAACAACAAACAATATGTCTGATCTAGAAGTAGTTAAATATAACAAGGATCCAATTAAACTTCTATAAAGTTTTTCATGCACCTTGTTACTAGTTATGTCAAGACCTAACCTTATTGAAGTTGACATAGGAGTAGCAGCTCCCTTAACATTTTCAAATCCAAATTTTTTGAGCATTTGCTTAACATATTTTTCTTGGTAAATAAATATCCCTTTAGATGTTTGCTTGATTTGCAATCTAAGAAAAAAGTTTAGTTCTCCCATCAAGGACATCTCAAATTCAACTTACATCAACTTTGAAAATTCCTTGCAATATACTTTATTAGTAGAACAAAAAATAATATCATCTACGTAAATTTATATAACTAAAATATCTTTGTCAAAATGTTTTATAAAAAGAGTTGTGTCAACTTTTCCACTTGAGATTTTTTTTTAATTGGAAAATCACTTAACCTTTCATACCATAAAGAGCCTTTTGTAATTTAAAAACATAGTCTTCTTTTAATGGATCTTCAAATCTTGGGGGTTACTTCTTCTTTGATATATCAATTTAAAAAAGCATTTTTTACATCCATTTTAAATAATTTGAAAACTTTGTAATAAGCATAAGCTAATAATAATCTAATAGCTTCTAATCTAGTAAAAAAGGCATAAGTTTCATCAAAATCAATATCTTTTTCTTGTGAATATCCTTTCGTCACAAGCCTTGCTTTATTTCTATCTATCTTACCTTGCTCATTATGTAATGCCTAAATTTTTTTGAAAAACTATACTAAAATTAAAGAAAATAAGTGTAACAATAAGTACTTTTAGATTGGGTAGCAAGGATAACATTTTTGTGATTCTAAAATTTGAAGAAAATTAGTAATGAAAAATTAAATCACTATAATATATTAATACTATTTTAATAATTTATGTATAATGGAAATTTTATAATAAGTAATAGTGGACTTTAAAATGGAAAAATAAGAAAGAAACAGGATTTGTTAGGTAATTATAACAAATAATAGATAATCGTTAAAATTTTAGACCTATTATAGTTAAATAGAATTTTTAAGTATACATTTATACTCAAAATATTTTATTTAATATATACATAAATTTTCATATAAAAATATCATAATTTAGATAACTTAATAAAACGTTAAAATGCGTAATAACTAAACCCGTAAATATTTATTTCCTCCATTCAATATATATCTTTTTGGCCAAACTATCTCTCTCCTCATTTATTTTTTTTTTTCTTTTGGTTTCTTTTATTTCTTTCTTCTTCCTTTCTCTTGTTCTTTTCCTTCCTTCCAAGTTACGATTTCAAGTTTTTCCTCCAAACTTTAAAAATTCATAACTTTTTCATACTAACTCCAAATCAGAAACCATTAGAGCTATTACAATTCTTATAAGGAGTACTTTGCATCAAGATCACATTTGCACGGTAAATTTTGAACTGCAAATTTGAGTTTAAATCCATATGAATTTTAAACAAAAAAATATTTATATTTGATTTTTATTTTAAGTTTTAGTGAGTTTAACTACTAAAACTACCTTTAAGTTTGTTACTCATTTATTACTAGGTGAAAGATACGAATTTACACAACTTCGCAAGGGTTATTTTAAATTTAAAAACTAGGAGATTGAGATGAGTAGGAAACTCTGTGATATATTACAATATTTGTATATTGTTTGCAATATAATTGTATATGTGTGCAATCTATTCTATTTAGCTGTTATGGCATTATGATAATTTTTTATTTTATTTTCTTCTTCATATCCTTTTGTCTACTACTGTTGTTTCCTTTCTTTTCTTTTCTTCTTCTTCTTCTTCTTTCTTTTCCTATCTTCTCATGTGGCCTTTCCTTTTCCTTTTCTTTTCATTTTGCTTTTCCAACAAATACATGTATATATGTGCAATATCTATATACTTAATAATAGCTTACGGAAGGGAAATTTAAGTATAATATAAAATACATGTATATATATATATATATTACTAGCCGACTTGGCACTAGATTAACCACTGTCTAACTGATGGTATAAAATCTACCTTAAGAAAAAAAAAAAAAAGAAATTGCAATGTCCCTTTTTCATTCCTTTACCATCTCATCTTATATATAATTGTATATAAACAACTAAAGTAATCATTTCCTTCGTCCAACACATCTTTTGCTCAATGTGAACATGTTTTAACATATACAAAGACATGCCACTGTCAAACATTAATTAGAGTATGTACATCTAATGCTATTTACACATCTTTAGATATTTATTTATTTGATTATTATTTTCCTTATCCTCTTCCCGATGATTGTTATTTGTATATATATATATACCCTTACACTCTCCAAACCATGGTTGCCATGCATATTATATATTATATAATGTATAATAGTTACAAATAATATTACACATTATATAAAAAAATTGCAAATAGTATTATATGATAATCACAAATAAATGTTATATATTATATAATAATCTCAAATGATAGTATACATTATATTAATACATGCAAATATTTGCAAATCTAAAAAAAAATAGCTACTTATTAATTTATAAAGATAGACAAAAATAACCTTATTAGAATATACAAATATTGTTAGACAATATATATGTATAGATATGGATATGTATGTGTGTACATTATAAAGTGAAAGATGAAATATAGAGTGAACAAATGAATGAATTAACATATGCTTGATGAGTGGTGATCTATTGGTTGAGTAAAGTGGATGATTCTATTATTGTCAATGGGTGTGATCATTGATGTTTCATGGCTGGTTGATTGAATGGTCGATGGAATTGGGTTGTAGATCAGTCCTGGCTAGTTGATTTTATAGTTGATGGGTTAGGGACATGGTTGTTGAACACTTGAATTAGTGTAACATGGGTTACTTCATTGTGATTATGAGTGAATGGTTGATGGCTGATCTGGTCTTCCTTGCTTTATCTATGACATATAATGCTCAATTCTTCTTATTGTGGCAAATGGAGATTGTTTCAAAGTGGGGTGATAATTGATTATTTTCATTTTGATACAGAAGTAGATACTTGATGTTTAGTAGCTTATGTGATAGAATGGTTAATGAAATTAGGTTATAATATGTAATTGTTGATTTGGCCTTATATGTTGATTTGTTGTGAAATTTTATTTTCTTGTGATTTGGTTACCTCATCTAATTTGTTTTATTTGATTGGTCATCTAAATCTAAATTGACATATTGATATTTGACTTATATAAAATTCAACATGCATTGCACGAGACATTGCATTGTATTGAAGGTAATCATTACTACAAGGCGCATCGAAAGTAATCGAGTAGGATTACTGTTTTGCTAAGGGTGAAGCCTTTAATGGTTTTGAGTCCGGTCTGTCCTTAAGGGTGCTTATTACTTGATGTGTTAATTACACTTAAGTTTATGAGATTAAAATTAAGAGGCAAATTCTAATAAAGGATAAGATTAAATTAATTGGGTTGCAAGACATGAGTACTAATGGTATTGATGCGAATCCCTAACCCAAGGTAAAGGGGGGCGTAAATCGTAGACTTCATGTTGGTTACTAGAAGACTGTGTGTGATGTTGCATTGTATATGGTTTTTCATGCATAGTATTTAGTTGAAAACTTGTTTGGAATTACTTTTCTGTGTGTAGTATTCAAAGTATTGCACTCCCATCTCATTAAGCCATAGTGTGCTCATCTATCCATAGATTGTTTTGTAGGAAAATTTCAAAATCTTGGGATGGGATAAGAGATGATGTGACAAGAGCTACCAGAATCAAGAGTGATATAGTAATATGTGTATTAATAGATTATTTAGATGAAATTTTATTTTTAGGGATTCAATGTAGGAATGGAATTTGTAAAACTTAAATGTATTTTTCCATTTTACTATTTTGGTAAAGGATTTCAATTTTCTACGGTTTTGGTCAATCATGGAATATGAGAATCTATAGTTATATTTTTATTATATAATTATATGTAATATGGTTAGTTATAATTAATTAAATATTTAATTAGAGTCTTGCCACCTCTGATTTGCAAGGTAGTTATCATGTAATGGGTACACACTTAACGTGATGACTTTTAATGGAAATTTCCAAGCCCCCTCTAGGGTGTGATTCATCAAGCTTATTTTTGAACATCCACTTTGTTCTAATAGTAGATTTGTCCTTTGGTTTTAGAACTAGTGTTCATACTTGATTTCTTTGGAATTGTGCTAATTCCTCTTGCATGATATTAATCTAGTTGTTAGGTTCAATTTTAGATAATGAAGCAAATTGATTTTCTAGAAAACTATCTAAGTTATTGTCTAACATATTGTTTGTTTTAGTGTCTATTGGACCGTCTACTTGACTATTTAACATACCTTTTGTTTTAGGTTTGATAAGTACTCCAGCAGTATCTTGTAAACTTTATTGATGATTTAAATATTCATTCTTATTCTTTTTATTTATTACATCATTGTTGTCATCTATGATTGAGTTATCAATAAACTCGACATTAATAGATTCCTCTACTAATCTAGTTACTTGATTAAAAATATGAAAAATCTTACTAGTCGTCAAATAACCAAAAAAGATTCCTTCATTAGCTCTTTCATCAATTTTACTAAGATTTTGCCTAAATTTCTTGATGAAGCATTTAGTCCCAAATATTTGAAAATATGACACATTCAACTTCCTACCTTTGTACATTCATAACCATTTTTTCATCAAGGGTCTTATATAAACACGATTAGAAATATAATAAGATATAGATATTGCTTTAACTCATAAATATTTTGGTGCATTACTTTTATTTAGTATACTTTGTGCCATTCTTGTAAAACTCTATTTTTACTTTCTGCTACTCCATTTTGCTATGGAGTAGAAAAATTGTGTTTTATCCCATTTTTTTTTCATAAAACTCAATAAAATTTTCATTTTCAAATTCTCTACAAAGATCAGTTCTTAAACTTATGATTGAAAACCCTTTTTTTTTTTTTTGAACTTGTTTTGAAAAAGTTTCAAAGGTATCAAATACGTTGCTCTTGTTTCTAAGAAATAAAATCCATATAAAATGTGAAAAGTAATCAACTATCACTAAACCATATTTGTTACCTTCTAAGCTCAAAGTTCTTGTTGGACGAAAAAGATTAAGATGTAGAAGTTCTAAAGGTCTTTTTATTGAAATAATATTTTTAGACTTTTGAGATACTGAAATCATTTTATTTTTCAAGCAAGTATCATATTTAACATCATTAATAGAAGAAATTTTTGGTAATCTTATAATAAGTTTATTTTTCGAAAGGTTTTTTTATTTGTGAAAAATTAACATGTCCAAGCTTTTTATGCCAAATAAAATAGTTATAATTTAATATTAAGAAGCATCTTTCAACATCTACTCTAGATGGTTCAACTATGTAAATATTTCTTTTCGAAATTCTTCAAACAATTTTTCTCCATTTTGATCGTAAGTTTCTATTTTGTCTTTTCCAAAACTCATTTTGTAACCTTTATCAAAGTGTTGACTAATACTAAAGAGATTGTGTTTTAGACCTCTTACCAGAGAAACATTTTCAATCGTACTAGAGGATTATCTTTCCTCTACTGTCATCATCGAGCTTGACATAACCTCTATTTTTCCATTTTAGATTTGTGAACAACGAAATATCTTTTGACTTTGTGAGCACCTATTATCTAGGTACCAGAATTTTTTTAGCTTTGCTTTGTATTCCTGCATATACAAAAAAAAAAAAAAAGATGATTAAACCTTTTTAGGAACCTAGACTAGCTTGGGTCCACCAAAATTTAAGCTCGTGTTGTTTTGATTTTTTACTTATTGTTAGTTGAGCTTGTTATTTTTATGATAACAAAATTTTTCTATATGTCCAAACTTGTTGCAAAAATAGCAAGCATAAGTGTTAGATCTTATCGGTTTTTTTTTTTTTTCTTCTGATATTGATATGAACTTACCATTCTCGGATGATGATTATATGATCTAGCATAGTCCCCATAATACCTTCTGTAATTTCTTCTGTAGTACTATCTATACATCTATCTATAATTCTATCTGTAGTTTTGTTTGAATTTCTATTTCGAATACTTTCTAATATTCTTTTCAGACTTATTTTTTTTTCATATTTATACTTTTATTTTCCTTCTTACTTATATCAACATCTTTAATGATTAGATCTTTTTCCTTTAACAAAAGCAGTTTCCTTAGCTCAGTTTGAGGACTCAGTGATGAGGTGGAGGTATTAGCAAATAGGTATATGGCGATTTCTTGATTTCTAAACCTTATTTTGAAGGAAATGAGATAACTCGAAGAAGTCAGTACCTTTGGTACTGTGTTATGCCATTTTTAGGGTAAATTCCTTTGTTTAGTCTCCTTAAACAATCAAATTTGATATTTTTCGTAAATTTTTATATTAGCTATAACTTTTTATAAACACTTCTGTTTTGAGTGAATTTTGTAGCGTTGTATTTGTTTTCTAATTTTCTACGTGTCCTTAAGTTTTAGGCATTTCTATTTGTAGTAAATTTTAGACATTTCCATTTTTGGAAACTTCCTATGTTCTATTTTTGGCAACTTTGTGACAACCGTTATTTATATACCCTAAGGCATTGGGCAGACATTATCATTGAGTATTATTGAAATTTTGGGCCATCATTGCTCTATTTTCTCCTAAATTTCGAAATTCATAAAAATTATTGAATTTGGATGCCAAATATCAAGGAATTCATATAATCAATCGATATTTGAAGGTCGCATATCGGGTATTCACAGAATCAACGGTTTTGTGATAAATTTCCTATTAATTTCATGTGTTTACACTATGTCACTCAACCTTGTTATATCATAATCCTTCTTTTGAATTACTTACTCTTTGAGATGATATTTACTTTTGTAGTTTTTCATCACTTTTAGAAAACTTAGTAAACATAGAGTTCAAATTTTTTTAAACTTCATTGACTCTTACATTAAGTTCTTCAATTTCTTTTCCTAATATATTATTTTCATTTGATAACACATTTTAAGCTTCTTGTTAGCTTTTATAATCCATATATGAAATTTCCATATCATTTTTTAGAATATCGTTTTCATCAATCAATAACATATTAGTTTGACATATGACTTCTTTTTCATTTTGCAAAGTTTCAATCTTTTCATTTGCCTTAGATAAAGCCTTTAATTGGTGTTTAAGTTGTTTCCTAAAGCTAGCTAGTATATCATTCTTAGATTCAGAAGATACCTTAGAAAAAGCCATGAAGCACATATTTGCCTTTTCTTCATTGTCTAATCCAGCGTTTGACTCAATGTTTGACTCATTAAGATTACTCCATGTTGCCATTAAAGCTTTTTTGTTTCTTCTTGTATTTCTCTATCTTTTTTATCAACGCAAGACATTCATACTTAATGTATCCTAGCTTCTTACATTTGAAGCAAACTATTTCTTTCTTTTTCTCTTTCTTTTCTTCTTTTTCTTTGAATAACTTTCTTATACCATACTTAGATTGATTAGCAAAAAAACATTTAGACCATTTAGAATGCTTACCATTTTTCTTGAATGCTTTTGTAAATCTTTGAACCAACATTGTCAGTTCATCATTATCTTCCTCATTGTCTGATTCTTTGTCTATCTTAATGTCTTTTTTAGTAGCCTTAAATGCTATAGACTTTTTGACTTTCTCTTGATCATTTATATGCTTCAATTTCGATTCATATGCCTGAAGCTTTTCTTGAAGTTGACTCAAGGTTAGTTTGTCTAAGTCATGAGCTTCTTCAATTACATTTGTCTTTAAATCCCATGAACTTGGCAAGATTCTCAAGATTTTTCTTACGAGCTCCTTGTTATCAAACTTTTTACCAAGTAAAGCAAGTTCGTTAATAATTAAAGTAAATCTATTAAATCCATCAAATATAGTTTCATCAAATTGAAATATAAACAATTCATAGTCTTGCACAAGTGCTCCTCTCCCGGTGTCTTTGATCATTGCAGCACCTTTGTAGGTTTCATGCAATTTGTCCCATATTTCCTTAGTGGATTCACATGATGAAATAATTGCGAACATAGTATGAGAGATGCTCATTAGAAGCAGATTCTTTACTGTATTGTTTATTTCAACTTTTTTCTTTTCTTCATTAGCTAGGATTAGACTATCAGTGAGAATGATTTCTTGATCTCCATAACGTATGATTTCCCATGAAGCAAAATTGGTTGCTTTAATATAAGTTTCCATCTTGCATTTCTATTAAGGAAAGTTAGTACCATCAAAGAATTTTATATAATTAGATGCAATTATGATTGCATTGTCAGCCATTAAAGAAGACTGTGATATATAGAGGTTCCTTCTATTGGGAATTTCCTCTCTTCCAACTACGTTGCTAGGGATCTAGTCTTCCACACTAGTTGTTTCACTAATCCAATAAGTAAGAAATGTTACAAATACCAATAACTCTTGCTCTATCTTTCTATCCTTTCACTCGGCTAATCATAGATTATAAGACTCTTGTAACCTCACTTTCTAAGCCAAAATTTACATAAAAAAGTAAATAAAATTTATACAAAAATGAGAAAATATAAATTCTCTAGTTTAAGCTTAAGAGAACAGAGAATTGTAATTTTTTGTTTTGCTTTGTTTTCTTCATCTCTTCTTATGTTGTTTTTCTATTTTTGTATATGTGTTGTTTGAATTTGAAATATTCAATTTATATATTATTCTTTTTTGATAGAAGCCTTCTAGCGCTCACAAAGTCTTTTAACGTTCATAGATAATATCTCTACATTTGTGGAATTTTGAAAAATTTTACTTGAAATTCAAATTCGAATTCCTTAATCATGTAATTAATTCTGCTTGAAATTGAAATTGTCGATATTTATCTTCGTCTGCCTCTTTAACAACCTTGTATAAATGAGCTTCGGTTGAAAACCAAAGATCCCTCTTATTACGAATATGCATGAACCGATAATCTTTCTCCTTATCTTGTTCTTCTTCTTTGGATAATAATTAGTTAAAATAAATCTTAAACTAATTTAATTCATTATGTAAATAAAACTTTGCTAATCGGAGTTACAAATAAATCAAACTTATATTTAATATTAGATAAGAATTATATAAACATACATTCTCTAAACCTAAGTTTACAAACTAAAGTATTAAACTCTCTGTTTAAATGTTTACTAAAATGTTTAACAAATTATTTATGTCAAACTATCTATTTGAGTGTCTATTGAAACATCTAATAGATTTTTTGTATCCAATTATCTATTTAAGTGTCTATAAACTATTGTCCACTCAAGTGTCTATAAAAAAAAATACATTTGTTCCACGCATTTCACACATATTTATTAATAACCTTTTTGTTATCATTAGAACTTATTTTAGAAAACTCAACAAAAGTGAATAGAAAGTAGTGGATATGGAGGCTAATATGAAAGAATTTGATTATATAACAAGGGTGGGCTTTTTGGGGAATTTAGGAATCCTATAGCTTTAGTCGCTCAATGGAGTTTGACTATTAGTGATTTAAGAGAGAATGAGAGTGGGATAATTTGCTCAATGCTTAGGAATTGGTTAAGGGACAACGGTGTTTGTTTATTATAGATGGGAGTAGTTGTACTAAACTTTCCTTTAGCATTTTTGCTCATGGCGTTGAGTTAAAGATTGAATCCCATCTAAAACCTTAAAGTTTACATTGGTTTGGGGAGAGGATTCTTGCATGTCAACAATTGGGTTAAGGTACCATTTACCATTGGCAAGTATGTAGATGAGGTAGATTGCGATGTGACACCTATGGATGCAACTAATGTTTTATTGGGAAGACCGTTGCAATCTGATAGGTAAACATTATCTAACAAATTCTACAATACATACTCTTTTGGAAAGGATAGAAAGAAGATTGTGCTTTGCCCTATTAGTTTAACTAAAGTGAGGAAGAAGTCACTCACAAAAGTGAAGCGAAGGCAAGACCAATCAAATACACCTATGAGAAAAGGGTTTCATAACCAAAGAAGAAAATTGTAGATTTAAGGGCAAATCTTTCCCAACATGGAGGGAATGATTGGAATTGAGGTCCTCGAGATCAAGTTAGAGCTCCTAAGAGATTTATTTAAGTTCAAAAAAATGGTAGGAGTGATGCTAGGTGGAAATTTAAGCTAAGGGAAAAGCCATTTGATAACTAGAATTGTCTCATAATTTTATAAGAACAAAGGTTCAAAGCATTTGCTGCATAATAGAATTGTTGGACTAAGAAATTACCAAATAGGTTTAAAGCATCTATAAAACGGTCGGAGCATTTGTAGCCGAGACAGAGCATATTTTTCTTGAAGATAAAAATTTGGATTGTTGGCACATGTTCCAGAGCATTCTATTATTTACGCTATAGACTTTTTGTTTACCTTGCATTTATATTTTATTTTTATTTTATGACTATTTTACCCTTTTATTAGACTAATAAGATATTAATAGGATTTATTTTTTAGTATTAAGACAGTTGTTCATTGTTATCTCTCTTATTCATAGTGTGAAACTTTTTAATATCAATTGAAAGACTTCTTTTTTGATCTTATTAGTCAATCCATTTTTTTGATTGTGTCGATCATCTTAGTTAGATATGTTGTATGTAATATCGACTTTTCTAGCTAATTCCATATTGTTTTTTATAATTGTGTGTCACATCGGTTATAGGAATTCAATAACCAATTGATTCAATTGTTAATTAGATTTGTTTAGTTATAATTGCTTATATCCATTTCTTTTTTTGTTTAATCCCATGAAAACACAAAAAATGTGCGCTTTATTTATTTGTTACTATTATTAAACCCTCTAATAAACAACAAAAATACATTCTTAGCATTTGCTTGAAGATAGATCTTGCAACTTAAATTCTTTACAAGGCTTTGGGTCATATGATTGGTTTAAAAAAAAAAAGGGTCCTTATTTGCAAACTTTTCTAATTGTAGAGGACTCAAATGGAGAAAGAAAAAAAGGTTTAGGATAAATAGAAAAATAATCAAAATTTTGAGGATTAAAAGTATTTTTTTTATTAATAAACAGTTTTTAAATAATGAAAAACAATATTTAATATTTAATGATAAGAATTTTTTATAATTTTATTCATATTTTTAATGAGATTAATTTAATTTTTAATTTTATCATTAATTTATGTATTAATGATGATCAATAATAAAGATCTAGTATATATAAATCGATGATAAGATTAAAAATTAGATTGATTTCCTTAAATAATGGATGCTTGAACAGATTGTAAAAGGTTCTATTATGATATGAATAATAATCAATAATAGTATTAAACAGATTAGCATGCACAGCAACGCGGGATTTACAAAGAAAGTCTACCTCCTCCCTGAATTCGTGAAACTCGCATCATCCGAAAAAGCCCAGGGGGATTAACTGCGACATGCTACAGTAGCGGTCACCAGCGTCCCACGTAAACAAAGGATCGATGCGATTTGGTGTAACGTGGAAGACTGTCCCAACTTCCATAAGAGACGTGGCTATATGGCCGCATCCCCTCTCTTCCTACGTTGATTATATATATTAAAAAAGATAGAAAGCTTTGACGGTACAAAACACAAAACTCGTTGTTTTCTTATCGATAGTTTGAGATGTCCGGAGCACAGCCAAAGGAATCAAGACGGCGACAACTTATGAGTCCGTAGCGGGAGGAGAGAACCGGACCCGGAGAGATATACTGTCACGTGAAGACGAGGGCGGTATTCAAATCGATAAACCTCAGGACTAGGTCAAGGATGCGGCTGGTAAGGGCGGCCCAATCTTTGGCGGGGGTATACTAATATAGTATTTAAAAAAAAAAATTTATGAAATATAATACTCACAAATAAGGTTATCAAAATCGCGATTTTACGTAAAATTGTTAGGGGACCATAGAATTAGAAAATATAAATGAAATGTAGAAACATAAGTTTTTACATTCTTTGTAAAATAACTTCAAAATATTATAAATTTACTTACAGTAGTCATTAAAAAATATAATTAATAGAAATAAGAAAATTCAATAAATATTTTGGTCATAAATTGCAATAAAAGTCATGATATAGATAATCAAGCATAAGTTGTATAATATAGATAGTCAACCATAAAAATAATCAATCACAAGTTCTAATAAAAGTTATGAAATTATAAATTATAATACAAAACAACAACTAAAATAAATCATTATAATTTCCACCATCTCTCCCATTTATATCACCATCATTATTTGCATCTTCCTCATCTTCTTCTTCATCAATATCAACATTATTATGTGTTGTACTACTATCAATGATTTACATACCATCTAATTCCAATTTTTTTAAAGTTCCCATTTGCATTTCAGCTTCAACCTCATCAATATCATGAATGTCCAAATTATCTAGGATTGGGGAATTACTTCCAGGACTCCCTAAATTCACATAGGCACCAATTTCCTCCATATCCTCATCTTTTTCTTCACCCCTTGCACTTGGACGGATATGCAACACACCCTCATTCTCATTTGATGAGTTAAACGTATTTTCTTCGTCAACTATCTATTCATTATCAGATGAGAAATTTTCAATAGTGAAAGTAGAAGTGTCAGTAATGTATCTTTCTTTCCTATTTCTTAATTTCAAGTTATGCATTACAAACACTAAATCATTTATCTTTTGTTGATGCAGCCTATTTCTCTTTTTGGTATGGACCCGAAAATGAAAAAAAAGGTTATATATAACTTTATAAGATTCATAATCCTAATAATATATCAAATCAAATAAAAGAACTATTTGTATCGTACCATTTCAAATGCACTCCAATTATGCTCATAACCTGAAAAACTATAAGTCAAACTTAAAACATGAATAGCAAACTTTTGTAGTTTTATTCATCTTCATATGAATCCCACCATTTAACTAGAGCTTTTTTGTCTCTTGTTAACCTTGCAGCTTCAATACCAAATAGTCCATTAACATCCTTAAATCTTTTAAGCTACATATCAATCTTACACCTTTCAGTTGGATTAAAAACCATATGCACTATGCAATCATATAATCCAATCTTAACATCAACATCAACTTAAAAATCAAGACTATAATGGTAATGGGGATTCAAATAATAAGCTGCAACATGCAACAATCTATGAACTTGAAGCTCCCATCTCTTGTCAATAATTTTAAAGATAGGTCCATAACTACAGTAAATAAATATGATTTCAATTTATAAATGAAACTTTAAAATAACACTAAAGAAAAAAAAATATATAGCTAATAAGTTGAGATAGATATTACCTTTTCTTCACATTGTTGGAATTTGCTTTAATTTTCTCTTTGGCACAATACATTTCTGGATAAATGAAATCCATAGCTGGTTGTTAATCAGAATCCACTAATCTAAGCACTTTAATTAAGGGAAATGCAGCTTTAATGATGAGATCCATGATGGGAGCCAAGCCAGAAGATGGAATGTGGATCCTCTTGAAGTGCCACCTGGACCGATCACAAGGAATCGAGCGAAACGATTCAAGGAAGCACTTAACGGGTTGATAAAGGATGTCCATGGAGCCGGAAAGGATTGGAGCAATCATGAAGTTGGAAAGGATTGGAACAACCATGGGAATGCCCTTGCTCTTATACAAGTCATAACGGATACGGGTTGAAGAGGGCGTGTCTTTACAAGGTACGGCTGTGTAGGAGCCTGAAGGTTACATAGAATCATACACAGTCGTATACACGGCTAAAAGGTACGGCCGTGTATGGTGTCAAGAATATCTACAGAAAGATACACGTCTAGAAGTATACGGCCGTGTATGTCTCCAACGCCGTCGGCCTTCATGTCTACACCGCCAGCCTTCATGTCTTGTTTTTGTTATTTTTACGCAACTTATTGAAGTGATGTCGTTTTGGGCTTTATTGTTACAAATTGTAAACCCTCATATAAAGCTCATAGGGTTTCAAACATAGAATATAGAACATATACAACATTGAAAGTTTGAAAACACTTTTTGAGAGAATTCCTCTCTTGGTTCTTTAAAGAACTAACCTAGAACTTATCGGATTTTATTTCCGTGGTGTTCATCCCAACTTATCAATCGGTCTTTCATCCCGATTGTGGCATCTTCATATTATACCAAGGTTCTTGTCTCGCTTATAGACAATGGGTCGCAGTTTCCACTTGAGGGTGTTTGGCATCTTAGGTAACGAATTCCGAACGTATTGGTATTGGGTTTCGTCACACGTTGGCGTGGTTTGTATCAGTTAGGAATCCGATCAAACCGATCTCGTATCATTTAAGGCAAATAATAACATTATTCAAAAACCTACTATCCAAAACCACTTGTTGAATCTGCTTTCCATCACTTGTGGTCGTATACTTACATGATTTCCAGTGAGTTGAAGTGAACATCGTCATTAGTGCACCCTTTAACTCATTAAGGAAACCTAATGTCAAATAGGAAGCGGCAAAACGAGTTGCACCAGGTCTAATCAAGTCCCTCCCTTTAGTGTATCTCCTCAAGATTGAGGTAAGTAGAGTCCTGGAATAAATATATGTAGTAATTCACTTCCCTTTTGCAATTGTTCCATGATGGATCTTCAAATTCTTCTCAAAGTCCTCCAAGATCAAATCAATGCAATGTGCTGCACAAGGTGTCCAATACAAGCATTTTCTTTTCTCCATCAATTTTTCTCCTACTACTTTATAATTTGCAGCATTATCTGTGATTACTTGTATAACATTCTCCTCTCCAACCTTTTCCATAATATCATCTAACATTGCAAAAACTTTATCAGTTGTCTTAGATATATTGAAAGAGTCTATAGATGACAAGAAGACCATTCCTCTAGGGCTATTTACCAAGAAATTGCATATGGAATGCCTCTTTCTATCAATCTATGCATAAGACATAATAGAGCAACTTGTTTTTTTCCATTCAGCTTTGTAGTCTTTAAGTAATTACATTGTTTGAGCTACTTCTTTCTTTAAATAAGTCAGCATTAGCTCATGATAGGAAGAAGGTTTAAAACCACAACCATATCTACCAACCAATTGAAGCATCTTGATAAACTCTGGATTTTTTACACAGTTAAATGGAATTGCACTAGTGTAGAAAAAATGAGCAATTTGTTAGCAACATTCTTCTTTCAAATCTTTCTTCATAAACTAGTTAATTGTATCTTGGCTTGCTCGTGTTCCACTTCCACCAATTTTTAATTTTTTTTCTTCAAAAAGATATCCATGCAATTCCTTTTTTTTTTCTTTATAGATATCTGCTCCACCTCATCATCATCATCATCATCAGAATCTTCAATGCCATTAATTTGCTTTCTTTTCATTTTTGATATTTTTGCTGCTTTCAGCAACATTATTAATATTTCATTTTTTACATCATTTGGGACACCACTACATGCTTCTAAATCTTTACATGTACACCCTAAGTGATTCTTGAAACTATAAATGCCTCCACTAACAACTTTATTACAATACTTGCGTTTTACCCATTTCCCATTATTGTCTACATCAATTATTTGCTTCTAACCAACATTAGATCTACTTTCAAATGCATTCTTCCTTTTAGAGCCCTCTTTAGATGATTTGGAAAAAGACATTTTAACTTAGTCAATATTTAAAATCCTGTAAAGAAATAAAAAATAAAGAGTAAATATAAAGTATGAAACCAATTATACTTTCTTAACTACCTAGATAAAACCAATTATAAATAGACATCCGACATCAAACCACTAAAACAAAAGAAGAAACAATCTCAAAAAGAAGTCAGCACATCACAATACACTAGCAACCCCATCCTTCTTTTGTTAAACAACTTTTCTTAACCAATAAAAAACATATAAATCAATAGCATAAAACCATGAACTCAACAATATACCCCAAAATCAACGTTATTAAAGATGAGACAGTCATCAAGGATGCAAAATAAGAAGGAAATATCATATATAGGATCACTACTACAATTTACGAAATCTTTGGTATGGTTACGACTCTATCAGCTATAAAACACATATTGGCTGACATCTCTTTTCATTGTCTAATGTGGAAGTTAAGTATGATGAACAGTTATTGTTGGCTACAAACAAAAGCAAAATGTTTTCTTGTTTCTTGGCTAAGCCTTTGCTTATTGATGCAATTAAGTAACTAATTGTATATGCATTTATTGGCAATGTAATATGCCCATTGCTTGAAAGTCCAAACACTTCATTGAGTCTGTATAGCCCTAATATAAATAATATTATAAATATTAATGGAATATACCTAATAGAGTAAAAACACAAAAACTTTAGTTATCATTACATTAGGTGGTTGGCAATTAGAGCAAATTTCTAGACATAGACAACCATTGTATAACTAATCTATATGACGAACTGTCTCATATGGATTTTGGCACTAGACCTATAAAACCAAGTTTTTTCTTCTCAACTTCTCAGCCCACTTAAATGACCATTGTTGGTCAATTCCCAATTTGTGTATCCTACCTTATATTAGGAGTGGATGTCTAGCATTATACCTAGCCACTTCATCTTAACATCATGAAATTAAGTGGTCATTGTTAATTAATCTATAACCCGCTCACCCTACACCACAAAAGGTGTAGGCATCCTCTATCTAGACCCTCTTAATCATTTCATGCAACTTCTTGGACCTTTAAGAATGACCAATATCAATGGTTCATGACTTGTGTAACCTATTCCATGGTAAGATTAAACATCCTACAATGCAACACACATAACCAATAGCAACCATAAAAAAAGGGGTTTTGTTGACCTAAAAGGAAGTTTGGTTTATTAAACCTTCTTAGAACGTTTTACTTTTGAAACTTGTCTAGTATGACTGATTCTGAGGTTTCATTGACAACATAAGTCAGCATGGTAGATTTTGAGTCTCGGTAAGTTTAGTCAACCATTCAACTAGTTGAACTATCATCAAATAGAGATTAGTTTGATTGATTGAATAATGGGTTTAGCTAGCCAATGAGTTTTCTCGCAACCAAACAAAGAAACCTTCGTATGAAAAAAAGGAATCAAGATGAAGAAATGGAATCACGAATCAAGACAGGTTAAATAGAAAATACCCATAACAATAGGACATAACAACCTCGGAAGGTGGAAGTGATAAAACTTGATTACCTGAAAAAAGGTAGAAATGGATGGGATGCAAACCGTGATGTGATGGTGAACAGCAGTTTACTGCAACTCTTTCACCTTAAAGATCAGTGCTGTGACTATGAAGTGAATGGAGAATCAGAGATGCAACAAAACTTAATGCGATTGAGTTGAGATTGTTGTGACTTGCAAAACAACTGAGAAGGGAACAGAGTTGTGAAGGCCAAAGATGGGAATGAAATGAAGATGAAGAATAGACCAAATTACAGCTAGAAGACACTGAAAAAAAATGAACACATGACCATGACTTGGGTTACGCTTATTTTAAACTTAGTGGTGGCCTATTGTAGTCTTGGACTTGGACTAAAATGGCTATAGACTTTCAATTTAACAAGAATCGGTTGAAATGCAATGTAACTCACGATTTTAATGATTCCATCAACATAATCGTGATTTTACTGCAATTTTACCTTCAAACTGATTTTTTATGCGAGTTAACAATGAGTATGATCACAAACTTGTAAACTCATAGAAACATATGAGTTAACTTGTGATTTTGACAACCATGCCTGCAAAAATTATTCCAAAGGTAGGTTTCAAAAGTGTAAATCTAGTGTGTACCTTCAGCTTTGCAAAATTTTGTAAAATTGAAAGTGTGCGCCGTGAATGTGCCTTTAGTATAATTTATACTGAAGGTGTGGATCTTGTTTATGCCTTTAAGCAACTGAAGGTGTAAACGAGGTTTGCACCTTTAGTACAAATTTGTAAGGATTATTTTTTCTAGTATTATCCCCATTGTCCAACAATATAATGAGTACTGCAAACCTATATTGTAGACATATAAAAATTATTAAAAAGTAATACTGCAAACTTATAAAAATTATTGCAAAGTGATATTGTAAATTTGCACAGAATCACAATATGTGATCTCAAGTGCACAGAAAAAAAAAAAAAATTTACACTGACAGTTTTTAATATAAATGCGAATACTCAGTGTTTATTATCAGACACTTTAATTTCTTCTTTCAATCTTCTTCTTTCTCACAATTTGAAACTCTCTATTTTTTTAATTTTTCTTTTATGCAGGTTTAATATTTACAGTATATTTTTCTAACTTTTTCAATGAATTTATATTTCAGTATATTTTTCTCAAGAAAAAAATTAATTTTTTCCCTTTTATATTACTTTTTATCAATGCATAAAAAATGAAATGTAATTATTTGTACTCTACTATTTTTATTAAAATATAAGTAGTTGTTTATTAATCGTTAATTAGTGATTAATTAGTCACTAATATATCATTAATTAACATTATAAAATGAATTAGTAAAAAAATTTGGTATTTTTTGTAAATGAAATATTTTCATTTATGGTTGTGAAAATTGTTGTAAAAGTAATTGTTAATTACTAACTAATTAGTCATTAATTAACCATTAGAAATATAATTAGGAAAAAAATCCATACTGATTATAAATGTAATATCTTTGTGTGTTATTGTAGAAGTAGTTGTAAAATTAAGTTGTTAACAACGCGTTAATTAACAACAACTAGTCATTAATATGTCACAATTAGTTGTTAGAAAATTAATTAGTAAAAAAATTTGAATTGATTATAAATATAATATGTTTGTGTATTTTTGTAAAAGTAGTTATAAAATTAATTTGTTGTTAACTAATCATTAATTAATAGTAATTAGCGTTAATATGTCATTAATTAACTGTTAAAAAAATAATTAGTAAAAAGTTTTGAGTTGATTGTAAATGTAATATGTTTGTATGTTTATGTAAAAGTAGTTGTAAAATTAAGTTGTTAATTAAGCATTAATTAGTAGTAATTAGTTATTAATATGTCATTAATTAATTGTTAGAAAGTTAATTAGTGAAAAATTTTGTATTGATTGTAAATGTAATATGCATCTATGTTTTTGTAAAAGTAGTTATAAAATTAAGTTGTTATTAACTAAGCATTAATTAATAGTAACTAGTCATCAATATGTTATTAATTAATAGTTAGAAATTTAATCATTGGAAAATTTTATGTTGATTGTAAATGTAATATGTTTGTATGTTTTTATAAGAGTAGCTATAAAATTAAGTTATTGTTAACTAATCATTAATTAACAATCATTAGTCGCTAATATGTCATTAATTAACCGTTAGAAAATTAATTAGTAAAATTTTTTATATTGATTGTAAATGTAATATGTTTGTGTGTTTTTGTAAAAGTAGTTGTAAAATTAAGTTATTGTTAACTATTCGTTAATTCACAGTAACTAGTTGTTAATGTGTCATTAATTAATTGTTAAAAAATTAATTAGTAAATTTTTTTGTATTGATTATAAATGTAATATCTGTATGTATTATTGTGAAAGTAATTGTAAACTTAAGTTGCTATTAATTAATCATTAATTAGATAGTAATTAATTGCTAATAAGTCATTAATTAATATTTTGATATCAATGGTAACATTTTTTAATATATATATATATATATTTGCATAATAGATGGAGCCTAGAATTTTTTATCTTTCAATCTTAATGTAGTAGGAGGGATATTGATCATAGGCCATGTGGGACGGAGAGATAAACAACCATTAATTTGTTGATTACTTTATGTTTCATTATCAATAGTATAATATTTCACTTGTAATCATTTTAAGAGCAATCATGGCACGCTGTTTGACGTTGTAAGTTGTCACTTCGTTGTGAAAAATGCATCATCCCTATCAATCCTTGAATTGAACCATTCTTGCATTTGGCAGGATTCGAAAGTGCGAGCTACCTGCCATTCATTTCATTAGATTGGCACATCATAATTTCTTTGGTTGAACGATGGAGGCTAAAGGTACACACATTTTACATGCCGATAGGGGAGTTTACTATCACCTTGCAATATGTGGAAGTCTAGCTAAGCTTCCTTGTGGATGGTCAAGTAGTTATAAGGAGTAGTTGCTTGGATTGGGATGCAACATGTTAGAGATTGCTAGAGGCGAGGCCGGGGTCTAGCAATAGTGGGGGCCACATTAATACTACATGGCTTTGTGGTATGTTCTCAATCCTTCTAATCTATGCCGATGCAAAGCAAATTCATCGCTATACACGTATGTATATATTGCAGCTACTAGGGGGATTTATCTTTGCTAATAAATCTAATGCCTTCGTCTACGCAAGTTTTTGCCTTTGCTGGAGAATTTCAACATTGCTAGGACGTATAGTTGGGGGTTTGCATGTCTAGCTTGGTTATATCACCAACTTTATATCACATCATCATCATCGTTGGCATATGAGATTAGAGGGGCTACATTCTCCTATAAGTATGGGCTTGGGATAGATTCCCCTATATAGCGCCCCTTACTCAATATGGACTAATTACAGAAGCTAAAGCTCCCTTAATTGCACATTGGAACACGTGAAAGGATACTCAGCTTCACTCGACCCATATTATAAGCGCATATTGAGATGCATTCGATAGATAGAATAATGAATAGGTATTTTAGTTACCCTTTTTTTTTTCCATTTCATCATATTGATCATTAACATTGAATATTATTTTCTATCCTTTAAGTCGAATAAGAGCTGTACTTTGGGAATCTAATTAACATCATACCACATTTCTGTAGAAGTGACATGCACATTTGGGCCACTCGAGTGCCACTCATATGTTTCCGCCTAGTTAAGTGGTATTACCTAACCAAGTTGCAAGGTAGTTTTTGGGGGTTTCAATATATCCCACAGTCGGTGAACATATAGTTGGAGCTCTGTCAAATCGACTTGCGTGAGAGGTTTGATGTAGATTGGCCGGTGCAGATGTAGCATATATATCCATGTGGAAATAGCGTGTGGATACGGTGGTGTACATGGAGGGCCTTAGTGGTGTGCATGAGGAATACATGTAGTGGTATAAATTGATCGGCCGATAATATATTGGACGCATGAGAGTTGTTTTTGGATTTTTGGTAAGTAAAACATAAACACTAACCAGATGAATCATTGCATGACAATTCCTTATTTAATTTATGTTTTCTTATAATATGTAGGGTGATAAATTAAGAAAAATCTACCTATCATTAAATCTTGACACAGTCATTAAAATAACTACTTATGGTCTTTACTTCATGCATTGCCACAAGGGGGGTAATGCTATATCCGTAGGCACAGCAACAGTATGTCGCGAAAGTTGAGACTGAGACACAATTGATTGAAGGGTTCCAATGGCAGCCAATTCCTACACACTATAGGATCATGGGACGTGATGACCCCAAAACCGAGGTAGGCACAAGAGAATCCAATATAGGACTAATAGTTCCAAATAGATTCCAATGTGATGTATGATAACTTGAGCCTAATTTTTAACACATATGTAATACCACATCGTCATTCAATTAGTGGTTCTATTCTTACACCACCTGCACCACGGAAGAAACGCTTTAGTAAGTAATCAATATGTCAAGGTGAATCATCACATGGTCTTACAGAGTAAAGTCTAGTGCCTCCCCAAACAATCGATGATATCCTCTAGTAGCATCCAACACGGGAGTCACAAGTTGCTCCTACTCTATGTCCAAGGTTGTCAAGAGAGCCCACGAAAGCATTTGCCTAGCTAGTTAAACAGTTCACTAGGGGAAAGAGTAGGATAGGATAACGATTTATTTTTTGTTATTAATTTCATATGTATGTCTTCTGTTTAAGGTTTTAGTTGATGAAAATTAATATGCGAAATAGATAAATTTATTAACATTATTTAATGAATTTGTATGCATTTGTTTAACACTATTTGATAAATCAAATGAATATTGAAAAAGCTTATAAGCAATCACGAAAGGAATTTATAGCCAAATTCCTATTCGATAACAGAAGCAAGCTCTACAACCTTCATATCAAGATTGTCCCTAACAAGATTTACAAATCGACTAGTAAGAAGATTGCAATCTAATTATAGGTGATCCTGATTAATCAGCGGATTAATGTATATGTGTGGCCTCTCAAATCTAGTCACTATGAACAGGCCCTCCAACTTCTTCTTCTAGGTACAAAGCCTCCATTTACAACCATCATCTCTTCTCAAACAATAAACAAACTTAAGCAGTGGACTACATTTTACAATAGTGAAGTTACAATGGTTCTTCACATGGTAAGTCTTCACTGCTTGAATCACATCTACTTTTATTTTGAATCCCATACCCTTAGACAAATGTTTTGTTGTCAAAACTACTGAAATATTTTTTGCTCTGCTGAAATAATGTAACATTCATCATACAACATTATGTAGGATAGATCTCAATTGCATGCTTGTGTTCAACATGCTTTATGATATATTGCTTGCCTCAAATGACAGTACAGTTGGAAGTCCTTTTAAGGTATTCATCACAATCATTTCACTTTCCCATCTTCCTCTCATAATCAATACTTCTCCTTAACACCATTCTACATGTTGTCCTAGAGTTTTCACTCAAATCAACTATGTAAGATCACTTGATTATCATTAATAATACTAGAGTATGATCTATCTACTTTATTTCATCATTGCCTTCCATTATGTTAGGTTGAGGGTTTAAATGTCAATGAACTGGGTGCCATTTCTTCCCATTTATGTGATAATGTGGCTGCATTTACTTGCTTCAAATGTTTGCCTTTGAAGCCCCCCCCCCCCCCCCCCCCCCCCAAATCATCACAAACTTAACATACACATTGTAGCAATTCCATAGATTTAGCCGCTTCAATCAAATTTTTCTTCAACATGTTTTAATTGCGTCAAGCATAGAATACTGCTCTCTAAACATAGATGTTTGTAATTACCAACCCCTTTCAATGGATCAACTCTAATACTTCGACATATTTGATAAATTCGTATATGATATTTTTTTTATTTTCAACTTGCTCACAAATCCTTATCAATTTGACCCTATTACCAGTACAATATTACCAAACATGTAGATCATTAATTTCATATAGTTACCTATTGTTTTCCTATTCACAATATATATACATTATCAGCTATTTCAAAAAAATGACAAATTTAAATAACAACATTATAAAGATTAGTCTAAAAAAATTACAAATTTCTGTTTCATTTTTAATTTTCATTTTTTCTATTATTTTGAAACAAAAAATCACAAATTTAGATAACAACACTAAAAATTATTTCAGGAAAAAAAATTACAAATTTTCATTACAATATTTTTTTTATAACATAAATAATATTTTAAATTTGATATTTACAAATAATATTCAATTTTTCGTTGGTATAATGCATTCTCATATTAACGTAAAAAATAACTATTGCATGTTACTTATAATGAAGTCTACATAAATCATGTGTAATGCACTACAAACTAACAACAAGCAATAATATATTTTGCCAAACATAACATTATAGAAACAATTTCCTTAAATACTAATATCAAACATAGCAAACAAAAAAAAAAAACTTCAACTTTTTGTAAAAAAAATACCACAATTGATTAATCATTGAGGAAATGATATATGTTAGTCTATTTGTGTCAATTTACACAAATACTTCTTCTTTTTCTTGTGAACAAGAGAAAAAAAATGAAGAGATTGAGTTTGTAAAGGGGAAAATAAAAATAAATGTGTTCCATTTCTGTTTCTGTATTTGTATTATTAATTTACATTATGTAATGTCCATGACTTGCTTTTTCCATGGATGGTTGATGTTAACTAAAAACAATTGGACAGTCGGATTAGTTAGGGATGGTAGAACTAAAGGCGTAGAAGTGGTTTAGGTCTAGCACAATTTGTATTGAGGGCAAGACCTTGTCTGCATTCACTAAGTCCATACATTTAAAATATATATTTAAAATAATTATTTATGGGTGTCATATTTTGCAATTTTTTTTTTACAAATATATTATATTTAAGAGTATATCCTCTCTTTAGTACCGGTAAGGAACAAGAAAAGCAGGACTTTTTGTCCGGTAGCTTTATGTCATTGCTATTACTATTTTCACCATGTACCGACAATGATGTGTGTATTTTGTCCTTTTTTTTTTGGCTAGTTGTGTAGTCATATATGCATGGCTTTTTGAGTACTCTACTTTCTAAGATAGATGCTCTACCTATAGCCATCCGAGGATAGTGGAAATGATTGAATCATAACATAATTCACCCACCTCCCAAACTTTGACTTTGAAGACCATCATTGACCAAAATGTCCACTGTATTAATAGGAGCCGTGCCCTTAAATTCCTTAGCTGAATTCATCAACAGCCCCATCCCTAACTCTCCAGGTTTTAGCAACTTCGGTGATTCAATGATATAATATACTCTTAGTCATAATTGTCAAAATCGCGAGTTAACTAGCACGTTTCTACGATTTTATGAGTTGGTGAGCACATTCCGAGCGAGACCCACATGCTTTCCTGTCGCAAGAGAGTATGAGTCATATCCCAACATGTTCGTTGGTCATCACTCCTTTCTTGTCAGTATGTTACATTGCATTGAAGTCTTTGTGTTTGTGTTCATTGATTGTTAGTATTCTTGTTCCTATTTGTGATCATGTTCGTATTAAAGCACTCGTATTTGATTGCTGCAACTTTTCTTATTTTAACTAATATTTTTGTAATAGTAAATAAAATAAAGGGTAGATAACTTTAACTTTATAAGTATTTTTTAGATTTTTAATTTTATAGGAAAGGTATAAATGTATTTATATTTCTATCTTTTCAATATATCATTCTTATAGTTAAGTAAATGTGAGATATTGTTAAGTAAATATATTTTGAATTAATAATCACGAATAGTGCAAAAATTTACTTAGTAATATATAATTTTGAAGATTTTTCTTATTATAGTATCTTCTTTATTATGTACTTTTGGTTAGTAGTTATTTGTCATTTTTTAATATTACTCATTTCTAATGGTATATCTTCGTTATCAATTTTTATTTATTAGTAATTTCTTAAAGTCAATTGATTTTAAAATTTTATTTATTATCTTTTAGCTTTTGTATATATAACTAGGTGAAACTTGTTTTATACATGATTTATCATTTTAGAAATAAAATATTTATATTATATAACTTATACTCGATTATCTATATTATGACTTTTATTGCAAATTTACAATTTATGACTAAAATAAATACTCAATTTCCTTATTTCTATTATTCATTATATTTTTTAATGACTATTGTAAGTAAATTTATAATATTTGAAAGTTATTTTGCATAGATTGTAGAAACTTACGTTTTTACGTTCCGTTTCTGCATTCTGATTCTACGGACCCCTTAGCGATTCTACGTAAAATCGCGATTTTGACAACCTTACTCGTAGTGACAATGGAAATGACTTCATTTTTATCATCCATCATCTATAGAGAACCGGAAACGTTTTTGCCATCATCAGTTGAATGTTGATGGTGATAGGGTTATTAATCTTGCTAGCCGGTCATCGTCGTTGGCTCTATCGATTGTCATGACATATATGGACACGGTAGAATTGACTAAAAGCTGTGTATACATTTATTACATAAATACTATTTTACAAGTTATAGCTTATAAGGTTTTATGTAAATTTCTAATTGTTATATTTAGTTATATTATACATAATTATGTAACATGAAATTAATTATAGAATCTCACATTCCATAGTCCTTAAGAATAGTAGAAAATGGAATTCTTATACCAAGTAGTAAAATGAGTAGTGACTAAAAATGTCACACCTTGAAAGGGGGCGTAGAAGTTTCCACTAAAATCATCATGGCACATGTGCACCCGTTACATAATAAACGTTTTACGTGTCAAAGATCATAAGACTAAGTAAATAATTACATTTATGACTAATCATAATTCATATAATTAGATAATAAAACATAACTATGGATCTCGTATCCCACGGTCAACCATGATCGCAGAGAATTAATATCCCCTACCAACCAATAAAATGGAATAAATCTTAGGTTTCACAACTTCAAATTGTATTTACATAGGGGTCCTAACATTTCATCTAAATAATCTATCATTCACAATTCTTACTTTATCGTTCTGGTCTTCCAAAAACTCTTGACACTTCACATCTTATCCCATTTCGAGCTTTCGTAATCGTTACTTGCAAAAGGGGTCTATGAAGGGGTGAGCACACTACGACTCAGTGAATGGGATGATAACACTTTCAACGCTACATACACATAAGCAATTTCAAAACAAGTTGTCAAATAATAAGCTATGCATGAACAACTATATGAATGCAGCATTTCACGTGGTCTTTTACTACCTCCTTGAGAGTTAGGTTGAGCCGCCTCTGAGGTTGAACTATAGGTTTATACTCTGCCTCTAGGAATATCTAATGAGTACAGATTAAAGGGCTGATTCCCTTTACGTCTGTAATGGTCCATCCTATCGCCTCCTTATGCTTCTTAAGAACTCCTAAGAGTTGTTGCTCTTGATCATCTGTCAAACAAGAAGAAATGATTATTGGCAAAGTATCATCCATCCCCAAATAAGCATATTTTAAATGACTAGGTAAAGGTTTAAGTTCTAGCACCGGAGGGTGTGTCAAAGATGGCATCAATTTTGTCGCACTTGTTCCCAATTCCTCATAGTATCGAGCCTTGATTTCAACCACTTGATTCACACATTCTTCCATAAGCTCATCTTCATCATCCCAACCATTGAGATCTCTAAGAAATGATTCCATTGTGTTCAAACCTGTTTCCCCTCAAAAGACTCAGAAATAAGCTCATCAATACTATCAATAGTGTAACAAGACTTACACTCATCAAACCTTTTCATAGCCTCATAGACATTAAAAGTTATTTCTTCATCCATAACTCTTAAAGTGAGCTTACCTTGTTCCACATCAATTAAAGCTTTACCTATTGCTAGGAATGGTCGACTAAGAATCATGGGCATTACTCTATCTTCTTCCATCTCCAAAACAATGAAACCGACTGGAAAATAGAACTTATCCACTTTCACAAGAACATTCTCTACAATACCTCTTGGATATTTGACACTTCTATCAGCAAGTTGCAAGGTGACATTGGTCTCCTTACAATCTCCAAGTCCCAATTTCCTGAAAATAGAAAAAGGCATCAAATTTACACTTGCACCTGAATCAATAAGAACTTTATCAAAATAAACATTACCAATTGTGCAAGGAACAGTAAAACTCCCTTGATCTCTTTGTTTTCTTGGCATATTTGTTAAGTTCTTTTGAAGGATCATTGAACACTCTCCTGTAAGCATAACAGGTTCATTTTCATCGATTCTTCGCTTTTTGGTGAGAAGCTCCTTTATGAATTTAGCATATGAAGGCATTTGCTGGAGTGCCTCCGCAAAAGGAATGTTGATTTGAAGTTTCTTAAACACCTCTAGGAATTTAGAAAATTGGGAATTTAATTGCTGTTGCTTCAATCTCCCCGAAAAAGGTACAGGAGGAACATAAGGCTTCACTTCTGATGATTGCTGTTTTGGTTCCTCTACCTTTTTCTTCCCCTTATCTTTCTTTGAACTTACTTCTTTTGATTGAACATCTATGTTCACTTTTTCCACTTCCTTACCGCTCCTCAACATTATTGCATTGATACCTTTTGGATTTTCCTCAGTGTTGCTAGGCAAAGATCCAGATGGTCTATTACTTAACTATTGCGAAATCTGACCAATTTGATTCTCAAAATTTCTAATTGTGGCCTGTTGATTTTGCAGCATAGTGTCAGTCTTTTGCATATAGCTCAACATGAGTTCTTCCATTCTAGACTGACTTTGCTGAGGAGGAGCACTTTGAACGGGACCTTGCTTCTAAAATCTAGGTGGTGGTTTGAGTGCGTTATTCTCATTCTTCCATGAAAAATTTGGATGATTACGCCACCCTGGATTATAAGTGTTCGAATAGGGTCCCATATTACCCTTTTGGAAGTTGTTGACATAATTCACATGCTCACTAGATGAAGAAGC
This sequence comes from Laguncularia racemosa, assembly GCA_037954665.1. NCBI lineage: Eukaryota > Viridiplantae > Streptophyta > Magnoliopsida > Myrtales > Combretaceae > Laguncularia > Laguncularia racemosa. The sequence continues at coordinate 132,743 of JBBMOL010000593.1, forward strand.
TGAAGGGTTCCCATGAATGCATTCAAGAGTCGAATGTGATCCTGAGCAAATCTCACAAAGAGCAACTTGATTTGCATTAAATGAAGATGATGAGGTGAGTTTACGTACTTGGGTAGTGAGAGCTGAAATTTGAGCTGTCAAAAGGGTAATAGCATCATTATCATTCACCGATGCCACTCTAGCTTTACCTCTCTCATTCTGCCAATTGTGGGCACTAGAAGCCATTTCTTCTATCAATGCACTCGCTTCATCATAAGTCTTGCCCATGAGTGCACCTCCAGATGCAGCACCAACTAGAGACCTCAATGTTTCATCCAAGCTAAGGTAAAAAATCTCAATAAGTAAATTATCCGGCAATCCATGGTGTGGACATTTTCTGATTGCCTCCCTAAATCTCTCCTAGGCCTCATAAAGTAATTCACCACTAAATTTTGTGAAATTATTGATGTCACTTCTTAACCTTGCTATCCTAGTTGGTGGGAAAAATCTCATTAGAAATTTAGATGGGAGATCGGCCTAGGTAGTAATGGACTCTTGTGGAAGTGAATAAAACCAAGCTCTAGCTTTATCTCTTAATGAAAATGGAAAAAGCTGCAATCTGATAACGTCATTTGCAACGTTATTCATTTGTATAGTATTACAATATTGGAGAAATACAACAATATGCTCATCAGGGCTCTCATTTGGATATCCTCCAAATTGACTTGTTTGGACCATTTGAATGAGTGCCGGTTTCAATTCAAAATTGTTGGCCTGAATGGCAGGTCTCTTGATCGCTGAACCGGAAACAGTTGGCACTGTATATTCGCAAAGTGCTCTTGCAGCACCTTGCATCAAATTGTTGTTGTTATCGTTAGCCATCTCAGATTCTTCTCTTCTTCTGTTCTCTCTTCTTAAACGTAGGAAAGTACTCTTAATCTCAGGATCTAGCGGCAGAAGTTCAAGACTCCTACTCCTTCGCATGCACACCTACAAAGAGAAAACAAGACCAAATCCAATAAAATGAAAATAAAATGCGCCTAAATTACCAACAAAGTTAAGAAGTCTAATATCTAATAGTCCTCAGCAACAGCACCAAAAACTTGATCACTATCAACCGTATATATAAAATAATAGTGAATTTTCTAGCAAGTATACTAGGTCGGAATCAAGTAATATAGAAGTAAGTAGAGTGTCGATCCCTCGAGGACTAAAGAGATTACTAAACCTATAATAACTTTTACTGATATCTAGGCAATTCAAAGAAAGATTTTTTTAACTACTTAATTAAAAACTAAAATAAAATCTACTCAAACAAGAACTATGAGAATATTATAAAGTAAACCTTTCAATTGAGAAGGCGAGAATTAAGAATTCACCCTAGACACGCTAATCAAATTTCCATCATGTTATTTAGAGTAACCTATGTATGGTTATTCAAATGGGTTTATAACCATAAACTTTCAATTAATTAGTCAACTTCCGTATCTCTAATTAAAAAAGGATTCTAAATTACATCCATACACTTCCCAGTGCTATGATTGCCTAATATCCTAATGCAATTACCCCTAATTCCTTAGTGGATAATTAATTAGAACATTGCTTTAAACTCTAGATAAACCTTAATTTAACTAATTAATGCCGCTTCCACTTTGTTATATTAATCCAATTAAGAATCCCTAGCAAATTCTATCTCAACTCCCATATTGATAAAATTTCTAACAATTAAAACCTTTAATAATTTCAATTGAAATTATAGGAATTGCAATTATGAATAATCCACAAATACCTTAATCTAATAACATGACTACAATTATCACTTTAGCAATCTAGGTTTTCATTCTTCTTCCCACCAATTGAATCTAGCCAGCCATAGATTTAACAATGAATGCACAAGTTACAATGGAATATTTGAGAGAATTCATGAATAATATAAACACAAGCCACAAAATTGCATAAATAAATAAAGATCATAAATCACCAATTTTGTGATACAATTGGAGAGAATTCGAACACAAAAACTCCAGAAACCACTTCCCAAAGCCAACTAAAAATACTTCTCAATTGATCACAAGGAAAACTTATTTTAATCTCTTGTTCTTGCTATCAAAATGAAATATTCTCTCAAAGAACAAAAGTCTGAAAACTGGAAAATTGCCAAAAGTCTTCTTCCGTTTCTGCTAAAAGGAATATATAAAAACAGTCAGGAAAATGAAAAGTCGCTTTTTTCGCAGGTGTTCCACCACATGAGGCACGACCGTGTAATAAGAGGTGTTGCCACCACCACATGAGGCATGGCCGTGGTCTCACCCCATAGGCTCCTCGGTATCTTTCGCAGATGTTCCACCACATGAGGTACGACCGTATGATAAGTGGTGTTTCCACCACCACTTGACGCACGACTGTGGTCTTACCCCATAGACTTCTCGGTATTTTTACAATCTCCATTTCTTTTGGTTCCAGCCTCTTCCCGCGGCCGTATGATATCCCTTGCCTACTGATTTTCTTCATTTCTTCATGTTTTTCAGCTCCTAATGCACTCCTGTCTGAGTCCATTGATTCCTAAAATATCAAAATATAAGCACTTCAGTATCTTTATCTTGGTGATTTGTTTTCAAATTTAACAATAAAAACCTTTAAATCACAAGATAAATCATGAGATAATATGCTGTTATCACTAATCGAATTAAATAGGTTAGCATACTTACTTTTCAATTTCTATGAACCGAATCCTTAGTCACTTCATTCCTGTGCTTGTTCCGCACCCATTCTTTAATCTAACTATGATGGAATCATGTAGTAACAATCGCTTTAATCATAAATTCTATAATCATGAATATAGATTTTGTCATAGAAATCCTTACCTCGTGTAATTGGATTGAACCTTGGTGTAATCCTCTTAGTCACCTTTGTGTTCTCTAGAAAGCATTTTGATGTGTAAACCCTAGGTATATTAAACCTAGAACCCGACGTACGCTATTTGAATTAATACCCCAAGGATTGTCTTAAATAAGTAGCACGTAACTAGAACCCAATTACACTTGTTGATTGAAACCTAAGTTATCAATTAAGGAGTATCTTATAGCAATTCGGTTGAGGAATTCCAAAAGGAGAGTTCTTTTGCAAAGAACAAAAGAGGGCTTTTTGTGTTTCACGAAAATGTGTTGTAAAGTCTATTAAATGATTTTTTTTGGACCGGCACTTATACGGCTTTATATAGTGTATACATGTATCAATATAAAAACCTAAGTTTCCTAATCTACTTTCTTCCTTATCCTCGTGTGAACTGAAATAAGTAACTATATATTCTAAATTACAGACCAAAACAAATACTAAAAAATATAACAACAAACCTGCAAATTCCCTTTCCTATTTTAGTTCAACATTTAACATTTCTTATTTTAGAAATTCAAATTCTTGCTTTCTTCCATGGAAACGTGAATTACATTAATAGGTATCGGTCCTTCCTTCATGTAATTTGATTCCTTAGCTTGTAGGTCCATGACTAGTCCTTATAGGGCATCATTCATCCTTTTTGCTTTAGCTTGAGTCATTGGTCCTCCAATTCCTTGCAATGGATCTTGAATTCTTGGTTCTATCTTCTTAGGTGCTAGATGATCCTCATCATTCCCTCCTTCCTCAAAAAGATTCGTCCTCGAATCACCTGCATCATAAGGAGTAAGATTAGAAACATTAAATGTAGCACTTACATTACCATAGTGGCTTGATAAATCTATCTTGTAGGCATTGTGATTTATGCGCTTTACCACTTAGAAAGGTCTATTGCCCTTTGGATGCAATTTGGATTTTCGTTGCTTAGCAAATCATTCCTTTCTTAAGTGCACCCAAACCCAATCTCCTAGATGGAACACAGCTTTGATGCGTCCCTTGTTAGCTTAATGAGCATAGTGTTCGTTCTTCTTCTCAATGTTAGCCCAGACCTAAGTATGTAAATCCCTAACAAATTCTACCTTTTTTGTACTATCAAGATCAATAAACTCATTAGTAGGTAATGGCAATATATCCAATGGATTTAAGGGATTAAAACCATATACAACCTCAAATGGAGAGTAGGATGTAGTAGAATGTACTGTCCTATTATATGCAAACTCTACATGAGGTAAACATGTTTCCTATTGCTTCAAATTTTTATCAAGCATAGAACGCAGCAATGTGGAAAGTGTCCTGTTAACCATCTCTGTTTGTCCATTCGTTTGAGGATGTGCTACAGTGGAAAACGGTAATTTTGTGCCTAGCCTATTCTATAGAGTACGCCAAAAGTGACTAAAAAATTTCACATCTCTATCACTCATGATAGAGTTAAGTAAACCATGTCATCACATAA